>JAMKQA010012901.1:0-22733 GCA_024699735.1 Posidonia australis
GTCTTGCAAACGAAAAGCCTCGAATATTCGTTGGCACATTCGTTTGCAAGAGTAACAGCCCGGAAGGTGGAAGGTCAACAGCCAGAGCTGGGCGCCTGTTTGGTGCGCCAGTGATGTGCGCCACCTTGGTGCGCCAAGTTGGTGCGCCAGTCTTGCTCACAAATGTCTGATTTGGGCTCTGGCTAATGGGTTTGGGACTCGGTTTAAGGGCTGATCGCATCCAAAGCAACATAGGGACACTCATTCCTGGGTTACCTCAAAATCGGGGTGTCTACACATGGCATATCCCCCTCAGGCGTACAATAAAGGCTGAAAAGCCGACATTTCATATAAAGAAACGAGAAACCTATAGAAAGACCGATTTATCAGGCGTACGAGGGTGCCTAATACCTTCCTTGTGCGTAACAGGGATCCTTACCCATTTCTGATTTATGTCTTGCTTTTCATTGGCTTATTTGCATGATTTATATGTTTTTCCTCGTCTTCCATTTTAATAGACTAGGTGGCGACTCCTGCACTTTATTTTTAGTTTTTGCCGTGACTTTGCCGATCCTCTTGTATTTGGTCTTTCACGCCAAGCCTCGAGGCTGTCGCCGGCATGGTTACAGAAAGAAACTCCTTGAGTCAAACAACACTTTGGCCATTCAGCGAGCCACAATAAAAGAACTTGATAGCCAAATAAAACAACACCATCACATCCATACAATCAGGCAGATGTCTAGGTTATAAAGACATATTACAACAATCACGGAGGATTACAAAACCAACTAGTCATCCTTACCATTAACTACATCTCCCGAAGTCTTAATGCCTGGAGCTCTAATGGTAAACACTCGTCCCCTAGTCGACTGTTGTGGCGTGTTTCCTGCCTTTTTAGGCAAGTTTGGACAAGATTTCTAGACATGTCCCACCTTCCCGTAATTATAGCACACCACTGAGATTGAAGTTCGCCGAGGATAAGGACAAAATGTAGCAATATGATTCACCTGACCACAGTTGAAGCATTGATACCAAATGCAGCAATAGTGCAACCTAGTGAACTTGGAGTTCTGATACCAAATCTGTCACGTCCCAAATTTCCCATAATTATTTAAATTAAATTAAATTACAGGAAATTAAAAGATAAATAGAAATATCATTTATCAAGAACCTATGTGTGCGGCTACGAGACTCTAGACTATATGCACTATGTTAAAATCCATTTGCATGTCTGCATCTGCAACCCAAAACCATGAAAAGAAGCATGAGTGACAAAAGTCACTCAGCAAGCACCCCACGAAAATGGTGGAAAACAAATCTATATTAATTTTCTTTTAAATTTCTTTCGCAATCATTTTCTCTAAAATCTCACAAACTAGGCCTACAAGGCCGAAAACCAAAGCAAACGCAACCTACATCAGCCAAAACAGCAAACAGGGCTCTACTAGCCTAAAACCACAAATAAGGCCCTCAATGGCCAAAACCACATAAAATGAGTCGGTTTACCTGGCGCCTGGCAACCAACTCTAACCACAAGCAGCCACCGAAGTGCACTACACTACCACGGTGTGCCACCCTATGCAGGAGCTAACAACCGTCCCATGATCCTCCAACTTGGAGAATCCTCACAGAGCCAACCCCCACTAGGGAAGACAGTGCTGTCTCTCAAGAGGCTACCAACTACGGAGCACGTGTCCCACCCGCACTGGCTATCACAGGGTACGTCTTCTCACGACGTCTTCCACATGGTGCTCAAGAGGGAGTGTCATTCCTCCACACCCTAGAACACCTGAGCCTTAATGCTCACAACGATAGTAGAAGTATCATACATCCTTGTCATGTCACAAGACACTTCAACCCGTAGACCACAACCCTAGCTTTTAGACGACAGTAAGGGAGTCTCATACCTCCAAGACCCGACGACCTTCAGCCTCAGGTATGGCCCCCGACCTCAACTAGGGAGATGTGTCCGACCATCCGAGAATATTGTCACATTCCTTGGTCCCGACGACACAATCCCACGGTGTCTCGGTCCACACACAGAAAACTAGGAAAACCATTTTCCAAAATGGACCAACACATCTCTTTCAAAATCATTTTCATAACCATTTTATATCTTTGGAAACTCTTTCAAAACCTTGACAAAATCGCACATTTGGTGTCCCACGAGACCACTATCGATGGCCACGATCCCATCTCAAATGGAAAAAAACAAACAATTTAGGAAACCACTGCATTCAAAATACATTTTTCAAAAATCTAGGAAAAACCTCCAAAAATGTTCTACCAAACACGCGCATGTGGACCACACATCTGGCTCACGCCCTTAGCACTTTCATCTGAATGCTGATAGAACCTAGACCAGGGGCCAGAGCTGCTGCCGGACCCACGCATGAGGCCTGCGCCTCTAGTTTTCTGTCAGAATTCAGATGACCTGCAGTAAGGCACCCAAAAATCGTCAGAAGTGGGAATAAGGACCAACCTACTAAACAACTACCAAAAATTCCGAATAAAACATATGTGGTAGACCCTCGAGTTTACTCCAAATTCGCACAAACAAAACTGAAATCCATTCATCACACAGCAAGATATAAATTCGCAAGCATAAAGGGGTCAAAAGGACCCAAATCTCAACAACTACCATAAATACCCATAAATACCACAATAAATTCCCAAAGATTTCGAAATAATTAATTTAGTCTAGATTATATGCATCCTAAGCAATTCTACTATTTTACATGGTTTCTACTCATTGGATTGGAGATACGTACCTGAAACGAGCTTTAGCGACACAACGTGCAATTCAACCAACCTCCACCGACGACCACGACATCCACAGGAGCTTCCTCGACCTTCGAAGCACTAACCACACTGACGCCGAGCCACCACGGAGCCTCTGCGTCACACACACACGCACACACACACACACACACACACACACACACACACTCTCTCTCTCTCTCTCTCTCTCGTCGACGCATGAAATAGAGGAATGAGGGAGAATGGGGGTGATGGGTGGGGAAAGAAGGGGTGGGGGAGGGAGAAGGGTGAGGAGGAAGGGAAGGAGAGGTGGGGGGAGGAAAGGTGTGCGTCGAGGAGGAGGAGAAGAAATAAGAACGAGACGGACGATGAACGACGGAGCACGGCATGAATGGGCTTATAAAGCCCCGTATAAGTGGTAACTAGACGCATGCACACCTACGCATCTCCAGCCACCGACACTGAATAACTCATAATTCATGCATATTTTATTCCCATATTTGTCTATTTTGTATATAAATAATATTACTCGAGGTGTTTTGTGCAAATTTTGCAGAACTTGAGGATTTAGAAGGAATCTACGAAAAATAAAGGGGAAAAGAATAATTGTGTCAGAAAAGAAGAGATTTTTTGGAAAATTCTAGAGCTATGTGAAGAGATCAAACACACATTTTCCATGTGCCTAAATAATGGTAAAATATTAGTCAAATTGTGGAAAAAGTTAAAGAAGATCCTAGATGACATGGACGCCTCCTAAGTGCCCAGATGTAGATCTGACGCCTCTTAGCGCCTACACTAGATATTTTTGACTTGGTCTTCTTTGGATAAGATTCTCACTTTTAATATCTTGTATTCAAAATTCAAGATTAAATTTTGTATTCTAGTTTTGTCTCTAACATAAGCAAGTTATTGTAAGTCTATAAAAAGATCCCTTATGTAGATCTATGGAGTCCTAAGGAAGAAAGGAAGGTTTTAGACTCGCTTTCTTTTATTTTATTTTGGGAGATCCTGAAGATCATCAGTGTAATCTCAGGTTCACTTTAATAAAAGTTTTTTTATTTAATTATGTCTTCTATTTCTTCTCTTCTTTCTTTTATTTTATTGTTTTACGTAATCATGTGTGACTAATCTTCTAGATCTAGGATTGAGTTGAAGTTCATGTAATATTATATGTCATGATTAAATTACTCTATGTTTTCTTTTTATGCTTAATGCTATGAATATGTGGGTTGGATGTATATTACATAGATCATTCAATGAATGAAAAAACTTTGATAGATTAACATTGATTTCATCTTTTTAGTATATGCTTAGGGAAGATTTAATTGGGGATTGTGTATATAATCTCAATTCCATCATATGTCATTTGATTTAATTTGATTTCTGTATTTTTATTCCTTGACTTGATAGTCTATGGTGCATTGCATATAGATTATACTTGTTAAGATAACAATCATTGAATTAAATTATTTAGGTCAATGGGGAAACATAGAGGGGATTTAATAATGCATTTATATTTACATGAATGGATTCAAAAATCCTATTTCTTCATTTATTCTGAATTTTTCTTAAGTGTTTAGTCTTTAATCATCATCTCTCTCATTTTTTTATCTCAATAATTGATAATAAATCTCTATTCTTGAACACTTTTTTCTGTGGGATCGATCCGTATTTGCCACGTACTACCTAGTATGCCGTGCACTTGTGGTAATTAAATATGGCACATCAGACACCCTGCACGTGCTCACCGACCACATCGCCTTACCACCAACCACAACAACCAGCCTACAATGTGGACTCACATGGATCAACACACGGGCTTATAGCATAGTGCTAATCACGCACAGGAGCATACGACAAAAGTCGATCCACAAGGTCCAAACCCAAAATCGCAAAATCACACAAACAGACTTTGAATAGTAACACCCGTCCAAGAATAAATTCATTAAAATGTAAATAATTACAAAATGAATTTCCAGGTGTTACATGGAGATACCATAATAAAACTAAACTATTTTTAACTCAGATCAATAAGTACCACACTTAAATGTAATTCAAAAAATTTTAAAAAAATTCCTTCTAAAGAGAAATCACTAGTGATATTACTTTAAATAAAGTGGTTTAAATTATGTTTGTTGTATTTAGATCTAACGTTCTAAATCAATTTATAAACTAATTTGAGGAAGAATGTAATTGACATAGCTCCATTTAGTTGATTCTATTGTTTTCAGCAGTTGAAGAAAATCAAGGTTCATATTTCTCCAATAATCCTCCTACTTGTATGTTGAGTAAATTCTCCACTTACGTGTGCTAGTTTGATTCTTTACACATGGTAAACATATGTTTTCAATTATCACTCGATCTCCAAAAAAAGAAAAAAAGAAAAAAGAAAAGGAAGGTGTTATGTTGTCTATATTGTTGACCATTTTTGAGTTTGGACCGTTGATCTTTCTCGATCCCGAGTACGTCCAGCTATATTGTTGACCATGTTTCACGTCGGTTATCATGTTTACCATTTATTGCATTTTAGTGACTTCTAGGATCAGTTCAGAATTTTTTTTGATAAAAGGTAAATTTTTTTTATATATATTAGATTTTTTTAATCCCCAAAAATAAGAAAAACAAACACAAAATTAGACAATATTCTTGTCAATATTACATCAGTTCAGAAATTTACTGATAGGATGATGTAGAGCACCTTCCGGTTTGAACCCAATGACAGACTTGCGAACTCCAGTTGCCAAGTTTGAAAACCGTTAAAACTTGAGATTTACTTCATGTTTAATGTGCCAAGTTTGAATTCTACCAACATCCAAAATATATATTTTTTGTGTATAATATTCAGAATCCGAACTCTTAGTCGAATGATATGATTCCATCTACTTAGAAGTTGGAAAATACATAAACACAACACCTGACTGTAAAATGACACACACACACACAATAGTCCAGTCGTTTGAGATCAAACTAAACATAAAATTTAAACACCAAATTGAGTCTCTTAAATGGTGGCAAATCTGATCCCAACATTAGGATCATCTTCCACGCCATGCAAGACACAACCTACGAGAAGCAGCAATCGCCGCACGATGCGGACCAACAACTTTAGCACATTGTAGATGTACTTCCGTTTATATTTTATCATTCGTCGTCAGCAAACTTTATTATTAATTGATTAATATATACGAGTGCACCACAGATCATACATTTGATATTATTTTGGCCAATCACGAGTGAACAAAACGCGTACACGTAGACCAGGACCAATCAGATACAGCAGCTTAATCACGTGTCAGAGTGCTAATGGTTCCGATATTATTATCTGGATTTATATCTGTTAGTAATATAATATGCCATTATTACATCTATCAGTTGTTTATTCTAAAAATATAGTTGTGGTACGATGTGAAGCTACGTTTGTCTGGAGTGATTATTTTAGTGGGTGAGCAAATTTATGGAAATTTTTTTTTTTTTTGGCACGCCATGCTGAGAAGACCAGCGTACTGGGAAAAGATTCGTGGTTTTGATCTCAATAATAACAACAGCCCCCAAAGACTAAAACATTAATGGGACAATTGATCACCGTATATTACGGCTGGAAAAGTATATTATAGTACAAAGTACTCTGTACAGTGTAGTTTCTACTGCACACCGTATGGTTTTTGCCGTTTTGGGTTGGTAACAGCTTGTCATCCATGATGGGGAAGGGGTTGAGCCGTTGAGGTGGGAAGATGACCCGCAAACCAATGCTGGTCGTCAAGATTAGATCCTGCCGTTTCCATTACCTTGATCCTTGGGAATTCCACCAGAAGTACAGTTACATCTGTTCGGTTTAGTACCACCAGGCACTGGCTACCAACTCTTGTCAGATGTTTTGACGTGTATTATGTTTGAGATTCAACAAAAATCCGTTTGCAATAATACCATCAGCTTAATATGGTTCTATTATTTAATAGAATTATTTACCGTTGTATGTAAAAACCTCAGTTTAGTGTACATCTCCAACTAATTTGTTTGCACTTACCTTCCAAACCTGAAAGCTATTGGTCAAAATTTTTGTTACTGACAATGTCTCATTGTCAAAATGGTTGGGAGAACTTTAAATTTATTATAGGTCTTAGATTCGAATCTTAGAACATGCATACAAATTATCATTTACAAAAAAAGAAAAATTTTTGTTACTCCCATTGGACTGAGCCTCTGTTTCGATCGGTGTTTGGGATAAACGTGAAGTAATAATTAGTATTCCTTTTATATGTGTAAATATTGAAATAAATATAGAATAGTAATTTTTATTCTGATTTATTTATTTTAAAAATATTATTTTGTAGGAAAGGTGAGAAAACATTATTTCATTAAATTCTTCTGATACATGTACGTATATAGTATGTTTATTTTTTATATAAAAATAATATATATTTAATATGATGGATACAACCTTTCAAATTAGATATTTATATTTTTATAATCAAGTTGATTTTTATTAATCTTTATGTTTTTCACTTCTTTCAATATTTATTTTGATATTTATTCTATTTTTTAACTTAATTAGAATTTTTTCTATACACATTTATTCATCTTTAAGAGAAAATTATTTTTAAATTAAATAATAATATTATTAAAATATTAATACTCTACTATTCACTTGTCCTTACTTTTTTTTTTTTTTAATAGATAACTTTTATGTGGTAGAAGCTTTCCGGAAGCTATGTTCTTTTGCTACGGTTAGAATAACATCTAAAGTATCTTAAACCTTTGTTAAAATTTATACCTAGAATAGCTAAACCTGATGCACTATCATAGTAATCATATGGAAGTGTCTAGTTCATCGAAATAATAATAATGTTCAAATGTACGTCCATGTTTTTTTTTCTTTTCCTTAAACAGTACGTCCATGTGCCATGTGTTTGCATGCTGGCTCTCTAGGCGTGTATGCTTGTGTTTGAGTTTTCGTAGATATCCTTCCAACCTTGGAATGTTAGGAATACATTTATTGCCGACAAAGTGGAGTTGAAGAACTTAAATAAATATGATATTCTGCGCATTTCGTTAAAATTTGGTTTGGTACAGCATGAACTCCATTCATATTCAACGTTTTCGCTTAGATTATATATATATACTAAATATTATTTCAATTACTTATATTATATTCTAAAAATGACACCTTGATGTAAACGAACACAGCAATTAGCTTTTGACAGAGTATACAGAGAAACAATATAATTTAAAGGATACGTGCCCAACAAAATTAGATGTCTATAACAAATTCTAAGTAAAAAAATAAAGAGTGAAAATACACTTGTTATTTTTTAGACCCTTGCTAATTATAGGACTGTCAACAGTTGGGTCGAATTAGAGACCAATCCATTATCTAGTCCGTTTCTTATTATTTTTTTCTTAATTCTTGGATTTGAAAAGAAAGGTTAACAATTTTTTTTGTTTACGTGACACCATTTCAATCATCAGACACGCATAAAACCTGTATATGCATCCGACGTGCAGAACAATTTCCCCAAATTTTTATAAACGCAAATACAACTTAAATATCGCTCGCGTTTGCAAAGTCTACCGTTTTTTTTTTTAATGCTAATGCGACTGTGCGTGCTTTCAATATTAAACTAATGTTTTAATTAGAATTTTGTAAAATCTGAGTTTCTTATATAATATATAAACCGATGGCTGGGAAACCGACGGTTGAGAATCCAACACGCAATCATACTCACTCTGTCTCTCTCCCCCGAAGAGAATGAGGATGGGAAGAAGACAAATGGAAAGAGGTGGGAAAGAGATATGGCTTGCAATGTGACGTTTGGTGCCATTTTCTCTGGACACCTGTCGAATAAAATATCTTCCTCCCTCTCTCTCTCTCATCATTCAAAACACATGGAACAATAGGAAACAAGGGAGGGTGGGAGAAAGGAGGGATCGTATACAGGAAAGAGCTGGGAGAATGATGGATGTGGACAAATCTCCACACTTGAAACACACAACACCACCACATGGGGAGGTGACTGGTGAGAGAGAGAGAGAGGTGCAGAAATGGTGGGGGGCGTCTACATATTGGTTCCTTCTCTCTTACTGGTAATCCCACAAATTTGCTTCTCCTCCACTGTTCCTCTGGGGTGGAGGTTGCTTTCTTTTCCATTCTTCCTTCCTTCCTTGTTCCTTCTTCTCCTTTGCTCCGGAAGGGATGCTTGTTGGCAAATAACAACCCCTCTTTACCAGCACCATTGAGAAGGTGCACATGGAAGCTTAAAAATGTGGACTTTGCACGGGGGTTCGAGCATGTGGGTAGGAATGAACTGACCCATTTCCTCGTTTTTCCGCCTGATTTGGGTTTTTCCCGGTAGAGCCTGAGATGGGTTCCTTTAGATCCAGGGAATCCACGTCGAAAGGGGCCTCCTTTTTGTGTTGAAATCACCTGCTCTTCCTCCTCCACCTCCCCCATGACTTTCCCAGGGTCTTCTTCCCTTGCATCCCCTGCTTTCCTTCTGCTTTCTGGTATGGGATTGAACTAAATGATCTCATCTCTTTCCTTACTTTGACATCCTTTTCTCTCCCTTTCTCAAAAGAAGGTTCTTTGGGACTTTGGGTTAGTTTTTGATTCACTTTTCTTTTTTCCTCTTGGGTTCTTCCCCGTTGTTGCTTTGTTGCTGTTGCTGGAAAGCGTGGGGTGCTCAGAGTGAGGGTGTGGAGTACGGTACTAGGGTTTTGAATTCTTGCCATTGGTTTCGTTATCCAAAACCTCTGGGTTTTGACAAGGATTGTCTATCACTAGATCTGTGTGATCTGCTTGCTCCTTTTGGGTGGGCATTGGAAGGGAGCTGGGGAAACCCGTGAGTCGTGGCGCAAGAACGTTCCGGATGGAAGAAGATGAGGAGGAGAAAGAGCCAATGGCTGGGGTTTATTAGGGCATGTAATTTGCTAGGAATTGGGGTGTCTGCTACCATTGCTTTTATGTGCAGCCAATCTACCACCACAACGGAAAGCTTTGGAGGAAGAGGAATTGATGGAGGAGATACCTTCGGCCGCTACTTTGCCATTTAGGATAGGCAATTCACTTTGTGATAGTACTACCATGGAGGTCACCTGCCGGAAATTGTTAACCGACACCGCCACCCTGCTGTCTGACCCCGCAACAGCCAGCGGCGGCGACCACGAGTGCAGAGATGCTGATATTGTACTCGTGGAGGATTGTGGTGAGTGTGTACGCCAAGAAAGCCGAATTGACGGGGATGATGCCACTTCGGTTGAGCCAGGGCAGTCCATTGAGAATTCATATTCCCCTTCTGCGGTCAGCGATTCCAGCAGCGTTGGTGGTGCAGCTGAGGAGTTGGCAAGGTTTGACTTGGATGCAATGGCTATGAGTTCTTCAGATTGCTTGAAGAGCATCCATAATAATGTTTCGATAACTTCAGAACCCGGTTTAGGGGATTTTAGGATTACCGACACGCCAATGGTTGATGGCAGTCAATCTGATTTAACGAATATTTTGGTTGCTGAGGAGATGATTCAGGATGGCCATTGTGAAGGAGTAGTAAGCAGGTGTCTTCGATTTGTACCTAACTACTTGACTCTTTGGGGTCACACATCCATCTGTGGGAGGAGACCAGAGATGGAAGATTCTTTTGCAGTGGTCCCTCGACTTTTGGAAGTCCCTCTTGGGATGCTAAGTAGTCAGCATGTGGTGAATGGTGGTGAAGAACCTAGTTCAAGTCACTTGACTGGCCATTTCTTTGGAGTCTATGATGGCCATGGAGGCTCTGAGGTATTTTGTCACCTTTTCGGTTGTTTTTGGTTATAAGCGGCATGCTAATATTGTTCAATATCTTGTCCAGTCATAGTTGACATTTTTTGCTTTGTGCTCTTCACGCAGGTTGCTAACTATTGCCGTGAACGTCTCCACTTGGCATTGGTTGAAGAGATTAGAAATCTTAGAGAAAACATTGGAGGAAGTAATGGAGGTGATTGCTTGAAGCAGTGGGAGAAGGCCTTCACCAACTGCTTCCAAAAGGTTGATGATGAAGTTGGGGGTGCAATGACTGTTGCACCAGAAGAGGGTGGTTTTGTTGGTCCATTGGAACCTGTTGCTCCAGAAACTGTTGGATCTACTGCAGTAGTCGCTGTTATTTGTTCTTCACACATTATCATCTCCAATTGTGGAGATTCAAGGGCTGTTCTTTGTCGTGGAAAAGAACCTTTGGCTCTATCTGTGGATCATAAAGTAAGGCACGTGCCTGTTATTCTCAGTTGATTGTTTGACTAAAAGTAATTACCCATGAATTTGATCTGTCCCATGTATTTCAGCCAAACAGAGAAGATGAATATGCAAGGATTGAAACGGCTGGAGGAAAGGTCATTAATTGGAATGGTTACCGTGTGTTGGGTGTTCTTGCAATGTCAAGGTCCATTGGTATGACATTTTTTAACTGGAAGAAGGTGCTTCTTTTATGATAATTTGGATTGAGACTTGTCTAAGGGTACAGTGTTAATACATGTGGCATTGCAGTGTAATTCATGTTTAAATCTTTCCACAAGGTTTCTTAGAATCCGAGGTTACAAAAATGTACTTTTAATTTATAATAACCACCATAGGCATTCATTCTGTAGCCGATGAATAAAATCTTGGTCGTATCTGCTCTCCGCCTGGCTTCATCTTTTTTGCTTGTCTATGTTGAATTTTGTTCCTCTCATAGAATTAGGTATTCCATTACAAATCAGAGGGCTTCATTTTAAATCCAAGAATTTTTGTGTCTACTAGATATACCACCTTGCCTTGCAAGATCTTGATCCTGAATGTCTAGTCTTTGGACAAGTAAAATCTAAGCAATGTGAGACCCTTTGTTATTGATCTTTGAATCCTGATGGCCAATCTTTTGAGCTATTAATGTTATAATTACTTGTATAACTTTCTATTTTATTCTTATTAACCTTCTTTTTGTCAGTGTAGCCTGGGTTTGTATCAGTTGTTTTTTGTAAGGGAAACATTTCCTTGCTTCTGCATCTTAAACAGCTGAATGGTAGTAAATATTGATTATAACAGTTGTGTGCAGATACAAATTCATCTCTCTCTTTTTATGACCTCTTCTTAAGCCATGCTGGTTCTTTTTTTAATCAGGGTTTCTATGAAGCTCCTTGAAACATTGTTCCTTATTTTTTTTGATTCAGTAGTCTAGTTGGTGGGGTTGGTCCCCATAAATCCACAAATATGTACATCACCCGGGTTCGAACCTGGGGCTTTGCAACAAATTTTCACATGGCTAGCAGTTGGTTTAGAAACATTGGTTGTCACATTCTCTTTTCCAACCGCTGATTGTCACGTCATGTGGGATTATGATGGAGGCCTAACTCCTCTTCCTTCAAGTTCTGAGTCTTCATTCCTTTTCCTAGTCTAAGACCCTTATGAGAGCATGAAATTCTTGATCCTTCTCCGCCAAATTGAGGATTCTTGGTTCACTACTAGTTCCCTTGATTAGTCCTGGAAATTTTATATTTAAAAAGTTAATCACCATAAAAATGATATATAAACCTTATTCATGAATATAGGGTTACTGTAAAAGTCCTATGGTGAAGAAAAAATATTTATCTATAGTGATTCCAGAAAGCAATATTGTATTGCTTGAATCTTGTACTTGGTTATTAATTGGTCTATGTAGTTATAAAAAACAACCTTTCCAATTTTAATTAACATGATGGATATTTGTGAATTAAGGATGTAATTCTTGTGTTTTAATAGGAGCCTCAACAGTGAAACTATATTGATGGGATGAGGCTAATACAATTATGAAATAAAGATGTAATCCCTGTGTTCTATGTTGAAGGATTTGCCTAACCTTCTTGTACAACTTACGTCTTGCCATGAAGTCCTGTTTGATATTTAGACTAAGATCTCGGCCTCTTAACTTTTGTACTAAATTCAAAATAAAAATTAGCTTTAGAATGCAAACTGGATTCTCGGAAATGTGCCAATTGAAGGATCATTAATGCACCTGACAGCTTTCTCTAATGCCTTTTCAGCTCTAGCATATCGTTGAACTTGTTTGTTGCTTGAACCCATGATATAATTATATATATGAATGCCATTCACATATAAAGACCTAGCATTGTAACATTGAGAAAAAAAAAAACAGATGCTAATTTCATCTTGCTGCTTTTCTTGCTTGTACAGGTGACAGATATTTGAAGCCATCGATTATTGCCGACCCTGAGGTGAGATGTGTGCCTCGAATGAAAGAAGACGAGTGCCTTGTTCTTGCCAGCGATGGCTTATGGGATGTCATGTCAAACGAAGAGGTTTGTGATGCCGCACGCAAGAGGATTCTGCACTGGCACAAAAAGAATGGCTCTACATCCTCTGCAGATAGGGGTGAAGGTGAAGGTGTGGATCCTGCCGCACAATCTGCTGCTGACTATCTTTGTAGACTAGCACTTCAGAAGGGAAGCAAGGATAACATCACTGTCGTTGTTGTGGATCTGAAAGCTCGACGGAAGTTTAAGGCTAGAACTTGACTGGGAATGGTTACCCTATATCATACATAGTAGCCCACCTGTTTTTGTCATATGGGCTTAATTGGCTAAATGAGAAATTATATCTACAATAGAACATATGCTGTATTTTTCGTTTTTTTTTGTTAGCCATGCAATCTTGAGCCTTGTATTGGCTAAATGAGTTATTGCTCCCCCATGCTGCCGAATGGTCCACAACAGATCTTCTGTGATGGACACGCTTCAAGAAAAATCAGAATTTCTCGATAATGTGATCGCCATCCCCTCAGAAAACATGGCTCCATTTCAACTGGTATCTATTTTCTGCTTTCGCTTCAGATGTTTAAAGCAGCTTGGTCTAACATCACTACATCAGGAAATGTTTAGAAATGCATTTTTGAACTCTATTCTCCACAAACACCAGGGGTGATCCTTTTATGTGCTATCGAAGTATTTTCTCTTGTATGAGTTTGTTATGGGAAGTTCTTGCATGAAATCATTAGATAATATTTTCCAGTTTACTGCTAAAAATTAGCAGAAGTAACATGAGGCAAAAGCAGCAGGCAACGACATGCGTAACTTGGTGGTTGAAATTAAACAGTAGCATGCGAAACTGATAAGTTTGGGTTCGTTCTCCCTCAAGAATGGGTTGGATTTTAGAAATTTCACAATACCGAAGAGGAAGGAAATCGTTTTAACTTGGTGAGCACGAAGAATTAACAGCACGTACCAGAAAGAGGAAGAGCAGAGTCTCAAACAAAGCTGAATACCAAAAATCGAATTTCTGATGGCGTTCGCAATTAGAGGCCAACCGGATGAGCATCGGATAAGGCTCATGCGGGCTGTACGTAAGCGCAAGCCCAAGTTTCACTTATAAGCCTCTCATTAGGCTCAAGCTTGGTTCGTTAGTAAAAAGATACATTCAATCTAGAGGATTCAATGACCCAGCTTAAATTTATCATTGACCTCATTTGGACAAAAAAAAAAAAAAAACTACAAATGTGATTTATTACTAGGAATTTCTTTTTGATATACAATTACACTTAAACTTTATTTTAAAATCATGGCTCTCTCAAAGATTTTTTTTTTGGGAAATTATTGCTTGACAACTATGTGTTGGCAGATCCATGTGGTTGCCAATAGATTAAAAAAAATAAAAAATAAAAAAATCAAAGATAGACTCAACATTGGAAGTGTTGAGTTCACTTGAACGCGTAACACATGCACTCGGTATTTTCTTGGTTAAACTCCGTAATTGTGATGTTGTATGCAAGTATAGTATTGGAGGGAAGGTGAAGTTGCTCTAGTTCAAGGAATTCATCTGCTATAATGGGAAGTTCTTCTCTCTGTCTCTATTTATCTAGCCAAACTCTCGCTCTCTCATTCTCTCATTAGTTGAGAGAACTTTTGTCTTCCTCTCTTATTGATGTTAGAGTCACAATTGTTTGTTTTCCTATCCTCATATTCAACAGAAAATTATTAAGACAAACTCACCTGGACTCCTTTGCTTAGAGTGAATTTAGTGAATGACATATTGAAAACAGGCTTTGAGCATTTCTACTATGGTACACAACTTTCTTCACCTAAACGCAAAAGTAGGTTATGAAATGAAGACTGCTTAAAATACATTAGCAAGATCCTATTGAGTTATAATTTAGCATAAAAGACTATATGATCTAGAAATACTAGGTTTTTCCCTGTAATGGTTTAGATGGACTCTAGGATTGATAATTGGCCCTAAGTTTAGATGTTGGTTTAGTTTTAGTACGGTGCACTAGATAAGGTATTCAGTGACACTATTTAGGTGTAGGTTGTATTAATGTCTGGTTATGTAAGTCAAAAGGGACATCGAGACCAATGTTGGAGTTCTATGTGGTTCTTTTGAGTAGGTTTTATACTCAGAAGGTATTGTCGCTGTTTTGAGAGTTTTGTAAGTTTCAAATGGTTTTCAAATGATTTTAAAATGACATAAATGTTTTGAAAAGTGGTTTTCAAGACATTTGGAAAAGATGGTGTAGGATTTGTGGTTTTTGTTGGGGTTTCTCGGTGTAGGGTTTTACACGGTTTCTGTAATACTTTTAAAATGCTTTTTGAAATGGTTTTAAAAAGAATTTTGGAAAAAGGAAATGCATTAGTTTGCAAGAGTTTTTGAAAAGAGTTTTCCATTGGTTTTCAAGTTGTGGAGACTAAAAAGTCGTAAGATTGGGCTAGTGGATCCATAAGGTGTGATACCTTAGGAGAAGTTGAGTACAAGTCCAAAGCTGAGGTCTGGGAACGAAAAGGACGAGGAAATCACGGCAGTGGACCCAGGAAGTATGATATCTCTATGCAGCTGGGCGTGACGACCGAGGATGAGGTTCGGAGCAAATAGGCTGGATGGTCGTGTTGTTGGGACTACGGAGTGTGCGAAACTTCTAGATGGCTAAACACAATTGACTAGGCTAAGGCTTGTAGGTTAAGGTACCAATTAGATGAGGCTGTATCGTGGCAGCAGATCCAAGGGGTATGAGACCTCTGTGTAGCTGGGTAGGATATCCCTTGACGTTTGAGCGCCAAGATTGATAGGAACCATGTAGCCTGAAGACTGTTGTAACACTCGAAAATTCATTTAATTGTAAATATATATTTTAAATGAATTTTATAGTAGACCGGTGTTACTAGTGTATGGTCATTTTAGTAATTTTGTGATTTTGTACTTGAGTCCTACTATTTGGCCTGCTCTGTGTCTTGCCCTTTAGTAGAGACACTGTGCTTGTGCTTCTATGTGCGTGGACGTACAAGTGTTGTGTGGTTGGCCTTGTGTTTTGTGGCTGGTAGTTGGGCTAGGGACGTGTGGGTGTGCATGTGCACTTGATGCTTCGTTGGGCACATGCAACTCTAACTTTCGACCTATGCGTATAAGAAAGGAGTGGACGTAACTTCTTCTTCCGCACTCTTCCTTTCCCCTCCTTTCCCGCCATCTTTCTCCTCCTCCTTCTCTCTTCCCCCACCCGCACGCACTGCCTTCCTTTCCTTTCTCCCACTTCGTCCCTCACCTTCCCCTCCTCCTCCCTTACTTTCCTTTCCTCCCCCATCTCCCCCTTATCCTTTCCCCCACTTGCTGTAAGTGAGTGAGAGAGATAGACACAGAGAGTGAGAGAGAGAGGCAGAGGTGGTGCTATGGTGTTCGGCTGGCGTGAGGGACTCTGGATTTCTTCCTTGGAGTCGAGTGAGCTCAAGGAGCGACCGAGGAAGTTTGGAGGTTGGGGTGATCGCCGGAGAGCACGTAGTTGGCTGGAGGATCGTTGATAGTCGTCGTAAGGTACGTACCTTAAATTTTGTATAGAAATGCATGAAAAATGTAGAAAATGCCAACGATGCATGAAATTTAGGTGTATTAATGTGTTCATGAATTTATTGTGAATTTATGATGATTTATGAGGCATTTATGGTCATTTATTGTGGTTGGTGTGTTTGGGTCGTTTTTGACCCTTGTGGCTTTATGAATTTGGTTTGCGAGCTATGATGCATGGATCATGGTTTTGTTTGTGTGGATTTGGAGTAGACTCATGTGTCTACGTCTCCTGTTTTATTCGTGATTTGTAGATTTTTCCTAGTAGGTCCGCCCTTGATCCCAAGTTGGGTGAGGAGTCGGAATAGAGCTCGGACCATTTTCATCGAAAACGAAGAAATCGATATGCCGTTTGTAAATGGTATGCCATTTTTGCTTCAAAATTGTCCCCTTGGTCCTTGTTTTGGTTGACTGAATTCATCTAGTCTGTCGTTCTAGGCCCTTGGGTGTTGACAGTTAACTCAGTTCGGTCGACTGTTTCCTTTCGATCTACCGAACTAGGGGATTTTGGACGTTCGAGTGGATTTTCGATCTACTATTTCTGTTGCCTTGAGCCCAATTTGATCGACCATTGCATTTTGACATGCCGAACTAGGCCCAAGCTTGTTTTATAAATGAGAATTTGATGACTTTGCCGGATTGATTTGTATTGCCTATATTGAGGCAGATTGTAGGTTATCAATGGTTGTCTATTGTGGACACTTGGTGCACCAGTTTTGTGGAGTTTTGAAAAGATATAAAAGATGATTTTGAAAATGAATTTCAAAGAGATTTCTTTGATTTCTGTGTGTGGGCCAAGATACTGTAACGCCGTGTTGTCTAGTGTAGACACCCCAATTTTGTAGGTCTACAAGCTGGAATTGTGGTAGCTGGGCTTTTAACCACAAATGAACTCAAACCCTGCTTTAGTCCCAAAGCCAAGGCCCATGAAGCCCACTTAGGCCCATGAAAGCCCATCAAATCCACCAAGGCCCATGAAGCTCACTTAGGCCCATGAAAGCCCATCAAATCCACCAAGGCCCATTAAGCCCATGAAGGCCCATGAAAGCCCATCAAATCCACCAAGGCCCATGAAAGCCCATTAAGTCCATTTGGACCCATGAAAGCCCACAACACCACAACCCATTTCTTCCTCTTCCTCCAAACCTAATACACCCAACAACTAACAACCACTTCTCAACCCATTTCTTCTTCTTCATCCACCACACCAACACATAAATCATCTCCAAATACACCCAACAGCCACTCCTCAATCTCCTTTCATCTCAATCCAGCCTTCCATCTCTCCTCACTGGTTTCATCACAACAGACCACACCCATCCATCTTCCAGCCCACTGACCAGCAGCAGCACTCCCCAAGCTTGAGCCCTCCACAAACCAGAACCGCCGGATGCCTCACTGCGAGCAGGAGCAGCCGTTGGTCACTATCGGCGCACGGGTGGACAGCATGGACAACAGTTTGTTAGGGGTCGTTAGGTTGTTAAGAGAATGGTTAGTTCGTTGGGGAGTTAGTTAGTTAGTATGGGTTCTGTTAGAGGTTAGTGGGTTGTTACAGTGGCCGTCGACGATTTCTGCCTATAAAAGGGGCAGTAGAGAGGAGATAGGGAGAATTCCAGAACGAGAGAGGAAGAGAAGAGGAGATAGGGAGAATTCCAAAGAGAGAGAGGAGCTTCGGAGGTGAGAAGCAGGGAATTCAGGCCACGTCTGGCGAGCAGAGAAGGCCACGTACGTTGCCAAGCTAGGTACGTCCTCCTCCAGCCTCATTAAGTTTCAATTTTAGATCTCTAGAACTTCCTCAGTCTTCCTGGATCGATTCCAATCAAGCCAGAGGCCTCCTCTGGTCAGAATCGATCCCCAGGCCTCGCCGTTGCCGTTTTCCAACGATTTAGGTGGGGGTGCTGATCCAGGGCTTGTCCCTAGTCCTAGAACCTTAGGTCCACTTTTTCTGGCCTCCCTCTTGCCTCTCCACCCTTCCAATTCCCGCTCCAGCCACCGCGGAGGCCTCCACCAGAAGACCGCCAGAGTTGCAGCGTTCCGTTGGAGCCAGAGAAGACGACCGGAGCCAGAGAAGAGGCATGAGCCTCCAGCCCTGTCGTGCCACTCCGAGCGTCCATAAAGATTCCACGGTGCGTCCCAAGCACTCCAGAGCCTTCAAAGCTGATTCACGAGCTCTGAATCCCGCCAGCAACTGCACTCACCGGTGGGAATGACGGCCACGACAGGAGGACCACCACGTTGCCTGATCAACCTCCATTTTGCCTCCCGACGGAAGGGACATGCTCCTCAGCGCTTTTCCGAACCTCCTGGACTTTTGGATCACACGCCGCAGCCCTCTAGTAGCTTCTTTCTTCCCTGGCACTGTCGCCGGAGTGCTCTGACGGCAAGGGAGATGGGAGGCCCACTCCCGTAGCTCGATCCTGGATCCAGACCGTTGGATCTCTTCACCTCCTTCCCTTCTTGCTTCCCGTGAGGTCTGATCTCAGATCAGGCCATGGGAAAGCCTCCAACAGCTCCTCTGGTGGTCGTCGACAGCGGAGCTCCGTCACCGGCGGCCGTCGATCTTTTTTTTCTTTTAAAAAATGAATAAATAACTTTCTTTAAATAAAACTTCTATTACCTTTGTTCTGTTACATTAGGTCCTTATTTTACTACAAATAAGTCCTTTTTCTTACAGATAGGTCCCTGCACATTTTTATTAAATCATTTGAATAAAGTTTTAACTGAAAATATTGCATTGTCTCCCCTAAGCTTCTCTAATAAAGTTTTCCAGGCTTGCAAATTACATTTGAGCCCCTGATCTTCATTAAAATCATTCTGAGTGCATATTTCTCTGGTTAATTTGCATTTTAGCCTCTGAATTTTTTTTGAAATTCATTCTGAATGCATGTTCTCTAGTTTAATTGCATTTTAACCTCTGAACTTTTCTGAAATTACTCTGAATGCATGTTATCTAGGGTAAATTACTAAATTGCCCCTGAAACTTTCTGGTTTCAACATGGATTCTTTTTCTTGCATGTTTTATCCTGAATTTCCATAGAATAGCATTGAATGCATGTTTTGATGGCATAATTGCATTTTAACCCCTATTTGACCAAAAATGCACAGATTTACACATTTGACCCGAGATTTCTTCAAAACTACATGAAATGTGTTTTTCTATGTATTTTTGATGATTTAGCTTCAGAAATTCAGTTTTCATGTAGAATTTGGGTTTTTTTGCACAAAGGCCCTTGGAATTTTCATTATCACACACTTGCATGCATTTTACACATTCTGTTGCACCGTTTCGTGCATGTTTTCTCGTGATTTCCTCCTTACATTGTGCACGCATTCCTAGCTCACTTTAAGCTTGGTTTTCTCATCGTTTCCCAGATTTTTTTCCCGATTTCCCCGTCTTTTGACTTGATTTGGCTTTCCATCGCTCGAGGGCGTACATTAAAAGGCTTAACAAAGTCGACATTGTTCCGAAAGAGGATTATTTTCCTCAATTTGATTTTCTCGGATTTCTTCGAATTTCCGTTGATTTGCGAGATGCTTTCCGAGAATTTCTCGATTTTCACGATTTTCCTCTTCGCCCACGGGCGTACAATAAAGAGGGCATTCTCAATGCCTGCATTTGTCCCTCGGATTAACTTTTTCCCTTTATTTCGTTTCTTCTCTTTGATTTGACATGTTTTCTAGTCATCTTTTGCATGAGCGTTCAGAATAGGCAAGCACACACTCATTAGACCATTGGCAAGTAGGAAACCTGGAAAGATTGAGTTTCTCGGGCGCATGGGGGTGCCTAACCCCTTCTCCATGCGTAACCAGAATCCTTACCCTTTCTCTGGCCCGCATTCATTTGTGCAATATATCCATTAGGCATGGAGCATGCATGTTTTCTGCATCTTGTTTGCTTCTTGGTTTTCTTGTGTATTTGATTTTCCTCGTCTTTCCATTAAAAGACTAGGTGGCGACTCCTTTCCTTATCCATTCTCATCTTTCCTTGGTGTTTCCGAGTCTAGTCTTCTTCTCCAGATTCACCATCTTCGCCGTGACCGTATCGGGACTCCTCGAGTGCTTCCACGCACCCGGTAGAGGAGAGCCGTGCAGGGTTCCATCGGCATGGTCACATCTAGACTAGGGAGTGTGACGACACTCTCGGGTGGTTGAGTGTGTTACCTAGGTTGAGGCTGGGGACTAAGATACTGTAGGCAAGTGTTCATTGGGTCTTGAAGGTATGATACTCCTTGACCATCGTTTGTATGGTTGAGGTTGAGGTTGAGGTTCATGGGTTAAGGTGCCGTTCGAACTTGGAGGTATGATATTCTAGTTGCTCTAAGTACTATTACTCGAGGTACTATCGGGTGCAGAGGTATAACACTCCCACTGTTTGGGTATCATGTGGAGGATGCCAATAAGGTAGACCCTGTCGTGTTGGCCAAGGCAAGAATATACACGTGTCCCTTTGCTAGTAGCGTCCTGATTGATAGGACAACCTTCCTAAGCGGGGTTGGCTTTGTGAGGGTTCTCCAGGTAGGAGAACTTCGAAACGAATTCGCTTCTCACAGGGTGGCAGGTCTGTGGTAGTGCAGTGCACCTTGGTGGCTGCTTATGGCCAGAGTTGGTTGCCTGGCATTGGGCAACACAACTTTGTGTGGTTGTGGTTTTTTGGCCAATATGGCCCGTGTTTGAGGTTTTGGCCATGTTGGGCCGTGTTTGGACTATTTCAACCAATGGAGCCTAGTTTTGCTGTACGGATGTTTTCCTGTATGTTTGGGACTTCAAAATAAATATAAGAAAGTTTTGAAGTCGAGGTTTGTAGTTTTGGCTGGTAGTGGCCGTGTTTTCAGACTTGATGGATTTGGTGAAAATGATATCAAAAATAATTTAAAAGTGAAAAACTTGGTTTGTTTTCTGGATTTTTCATGGAATGTGTGTTGGGTAAATTTTTGGTCACTCACGCGTACTTTGTGTGGTTTTTAGGTTGTAAGTACAGGCCAACAACTTTAGTGAGTTTAGTACATATAGTTGGAGTCTCATAGCTGCATACACAGATTCTTAGTTATTTGGTGTTTTTAAATTAGCCTTTAATTTCCTGTCATTTAGCATTTATTATTGTTGAAATTATTTAGGCTAATGTGTTTGTGTGGTAGCGACGCAGGTCGTTACGTCCGTACCGATGGAGTAAGAGTGTTGATACTTCTTAAAGGTCGGGGACATGTCTAAAGTCGTGGTTGCTGAGATAGACTAGGATGCCTAGAGGAGGCATACCCTGTGGTGTGGTCTTGAGAGAGGACGGCTTTACCGAGGAGGGATAGCGTGGTATGGGTCCTGTAGTGAGGCAAGATACTAGGATAGGCATGCTCCTCATACGGTAGTTTGTTCATGGTAGTGGTTGCGCTTGGGTAGACTGCTTGTGGCTGCAGGTGTTGGTTGCTTGACATTGGGAAGCATGACATGTTGTTGTGAGTCCTTCAGTGAGTTTGGACTCAGGACAAATGGTTGCTACTATTTGTGGCAGTGCAGTTCAGAGAAGCATGAGTCTTCAGTAACTGTTTGTAGTCGATACTTGTTGAGGCTTGTGTAATTTGTGCCTATGTGGTACTATGTTTTAGAGCAGTGGCTCCATGTTTGAGGTGTTGTTGCTTTGGTCTAGAAGGGACCGTGTTGTATGGAGTAGAGGCTCTATAGTTTGTGCATTGTGATTGTTGTTGGTGTGCTATTTGCAATTGTGTGCATTCAGACATCGCTAGTTGTTTGGTCCGCACAAAGAGTGCATGGGATCAGCTTGTATGGTTTTTTGGCTTGATTTGGCAAGAGTAACCATTTTAAGTGTGTATAAAGGTTTTGAAAAGCATGCATATGATTTTGAAAAGAAAGAAAAGAAAATGGTTTCAAAGACAATTTTAAAGAGATTTGTTGCTTACTGGGCAATGGTAAATTGCCAATTGTTGTGCTGCGACAACCAAGAGAGATGCTAGAGTTTTATGTGTTTTAGGTCGTGTGACCGTGCCCGACCTGGAGGAGGTGGGAAGGGGAGGAGACCACAGCCATGCTGAGACGGCGAAGGCGCAAGGATAAAAGAAAAGAAAAGGGAAGGAGTCGCCACCTAGTCTTTTAAGGGAAAGACGAGGAAAACCACAAAAGGATGAATGCATATGATGCAGATGGGAAGGCTGGATGTCTGCTAACCAGA
>JAMKQA010012902.1:0-33336 GCA_024699735.1 Posidonia australis
AACTAAAATCCATTTAATCAAGTGAAAACCCTAATTAAACTCAAAATCTTAATTAAAATCCAAAACCCTAAAATTAAACTAGTTAAAACCCTAAAAAATCCTAAAATGATTAAAACCCTAATTTAAAACCCTAATTAAACAAAACCAAAAATTTAAAGAATTAAAACCCAAAAATCCCTAAAAATCCCAAAACAAAAAACTAAACTAATTAAAACCTTAATTTAAAACCAACTAATTAAACCCTAAATTATAAAATCAGAAATTAAATTAAACCCATAAAACCAAATTTTAAAAAAACCTAAAATTAAAACCCTAAAACTCATAAAAAAATCCCAAAACAAAAAAACCCTAAAAACACAGCCCAATTCGCAGGCCCAAATAAGCCCAATATCCCATTTAAACTCTCAATCAAAAACCATATAAAATATCCAAAAATAATTCCGGCGACCCCCACGATCTCTAGCGAGATCTCCGACGATTAATCTCGCGAAATTCGGAGCGCATCCTCAACCTCCCGTGATCGCGGGACTTACCTCCTCCGTCACACGCCTCATCCAACGACGCTGGCCCCTTGAAGAGGAGAATCCACGGTGGAGGAGGGTCCTACCGGAGATTAAAACTCCACTGCCGACATCCCAGGAGACCTATCGTCAAGCCTCCCCTCCAACGCGCAAAAAACCTCCCCTCTAGACACCCAAAACACCAGAAGATCCAGCCCCATTTTCCAGGCCACCCTAGCCCTTTTTTCGTAGTCCGGAGCCCCAGCCAGAGCATCACCGGAGTGCACCGCCGTCAACCCGTCTCGCCGGATAAGACACCCTGCACATCAAGTAACCTCTTTTCCCTTCTTCTTCAATTCATAGCATGCCCCTTAGGTTCCTTTAGGCTCCTGGATTGCGACTTGTCGGGGCAGGCCATCTCTACCCACCGTCACCTCCGTTTCCGGTGATGGGTTCACCATCACTGGCAAGGCCTCAGGCGTAACATTTGGGCTTGATTATCCATTTTTACTTGTATACCATGTAATTAATTGCAATATTGTATAAATGGTTTATTAATGGATAATCTGTTATTTCTTGAATGTGTGAGCTTGTGTTTGGCTTGCTGTGCTCTTGCTTGTGATTTGGGACCAATGTGGAGTCTGATTTGAGGATGCACAGTCGCTTCAGTTTGCATGCCCGTCTTTTCTTCTTTTTCTTTCCTTCTTTTCTCCTTCCTTTTTCTCTCTCTCACGAGCCATACCCTTCCACTCCTTCCCCGTCTTCTTCTTCCTCTTCTTCCATGCTCGTGCCACCAGTGATGAAGGCCCGTGCCTCCTCGTCTCCTCCGACAGGATGGATGGTCGGCGCCATGCGGGGGGAGGCAGAGATAAAGAGAGGGAGGTAGGAGTGGGCAGAGGAGGAGAGTAGGGGTGGGCACGGTTCGGTTTGAGACAAAACCACAAACCAAACCATATAATTCGGTTTGAACAATTTTCAAACCATATAATTCGGTTTGAAAACCGAACCATTTTATCTATTGAAACTGAACCAAATCGAACCATTCAAAATCGGTTTGGTTCGGTTCGGTTTGTGGTTTAACCATTTGATAAAACATATAGAAAAAAATATAAAATGTTGATTGTGAAAAATGAAAGAATATAACTAGATATGAGATAAAATAACAATAACCACATCTAATACTGCAAAATTTAAATAGAAATCATGATCCTAGTAATATGAAATTTTCATGTATTATGTTATGATAGAATTACAATAGTAAAGCTTATTAACTGTAAGAATCAAATATAAAACAGTATGGTAAAAGATACATAAGAATGACCAAAAACGTTTTTATTTGACTTCTAATAATAATCAGTTAAAAAACAACATAGTAAAAGATACATAAGAATGACTATGATTCGAGCCATGGTTCTAAAAGATACATAATTATATTCTTTTAAATATTTAATATACATATTAACATATATAGTTTATATTAGGTTCGGTTTGGTTTGGTTTGGTTAAACCGTCCTTGAAACCACAAATCCAACCATATGGTTCGGTTTGTAGATATTCCAAACCAAACCAAACCAAACCATAGAATTTGAAAAACCGAATCAAACCACTAAAAATCGTTTGGTTCGGTTTGGTTAACCGGTTTGGGCGGTTTGGGTGCCCACCCTTAGAGGAGAGTGGTGAGAAAGGAAATGAGGAGGAGAGAGAGAGCAGACGACGTGCGGCTGAGGAGGAGCTAATTGGGGTAGATCGTCGGTGGAGGAGGCTTCGCCGAGGCGAGAGGAGACTCGCCAGGGAGTGAGGAAGATCGCCGAAGTGCCACTCGAGGTACGCGGCCCTGCTCCTTGCTCGTTTACATACTCCCAGTAGATCATGTTAAATGTGTGAAATTGGGATGAAATGCATGTAAAATCGTAGAAAAATCATAGAATGGATGGGAATGTGATAAATGGCATAAACGTGTAGAAATCATGCGGTTAGGATGGATTTTGGTGACGTGAGCTACAGTAGGTTCAACTGAGCTCTTCCCTTTTGTGATTTTCGTATGAATCACATAGTTGATGGATTAAGGAATGGTTTAGGGGGTTTTGAAATAGGCTAAAGGGTCTACGTCCCATGACTTATTGGGAAAATTTGCGTGTGTTTGGGAGGTCCGATCGAGGCTCCCACCTTCGGCGATTTTCGTCTCTTGGAACAGGGGTGTGCCCTGTCTACAAGGAATTCGGTATGCCGAACTCATTCGATATGCCAAAATCCTGACAGATTGTGCCAAGATCCCTGGTTTCGGCAAATCGGAATCTCTTGGTCGACTGAAACAAGGGGTTTTGATATACCGAAGGTATTCGGTATACCCAATCAGTAACTTTCGGTATACCGAACTTGAATTCGGTTTGCCGATTTCACCCCCTGGCCTATATGAATTAATGGACATAAATGATGGAAATAAAAGATTTTAAATGGACATTAAGCATGTGTTAATGGTGTTTTCTCCATGAAAATGTCATGGAGGAATATGAAACCCAAATAAGTGGATTTGGATATGGTTTTGGATTTTGGACCCTATAAATGAACAAAAAGGTTGATTTTGTGTGATTTTTGAGCGTAAGACCCAATTTATGATTTTAAACATGGCTTTTAATGAGATGAGTTCGGATCCCAGTGGAGGGTTAAGTGTTGCATGAAGACAGATTCTTGCAACGAAAAGAATGAAATGGAAATGGTTTTGAAAAGAAAAGCTTAAAGAGTTTTAATAATGAAACACTAATAATGTGTTAAGAAATCACGGGGATTAGTGTCGACAACGTGGTAGGAGTATGAGGCTCCAATGAAACTGCCAGACACGACCGTGATTGTCGAGCTTGAGATGGTGAAGGCTAAGCCTGGGTCGTGGTACCTAGTTGTTCGGGTCACCGAGCTCGTGACGGTGTAGGCTGAGCCTAGGTTATCAAACCTAGTTGTTCGGGTCATCGATGGTGTAGGCTGAGCCTGGGTCGTTGTACCTAGTTGTTCGGGTCACCGATGGGGCGTCAGACAAAGACGTATCCCCGTGCATATATGAAAAATAAATTGATGTCGATTGGCTAGGGCGGTGACATCCTGCACGGGGAATTTCACCACGGCAGTGCAGGAAGGTAGGGGAAATGATGTCTTCGTCTACTGCTTGTGTGCCTAGTTACCCCTGATCAAAGTAACATCAATAAAGAAAGTGGAAATGTAAAATGAAAAGAAATGTAGTTTGACCAGGATTAGACTTATGAATGGTCTTAAAATCCTGAGATGAAATAATGACGATGTTTTAACCAGTTACCAGCCAGTATTTATGATTTTGTTTTGAGTTCGAGAGGCATTGTGTTTTAGGCTGGATCTGGTCAGAAATGTGAATTTGAAAGTGTGACTTTGGGAAGAAATCCCAAGTATTGGAAAAAAGGTATGTTTTGGAAAATGATTTCCAAATGTTTTAAAAGAAAATGCAAAATATGAGTTTCTGAAAAAGAACGTGATTTGGAATAAATTTTCAAATGTTTTGAAAGGAAAAAGGAAGATGGGTTTTGAAAAGAATATGGATTTGGGTTCAAGCTCCCAAGTGATTTAAATGAAAATAAAAGGGTATTTCAAAATTGGATTTTTAAAAGAAAACCAACTTTGAAAATTAAATAGCCAAGTTTTATATTTTTCAGAGATTTCTGTGGTTTTGTGTGTTGGGGTGCGTACTGGGTGAGTTAGATGTCACTTACGCGTGCTTGTTTGGTTTTCAGGTGCAGTTTGGTGCAGTCAAGTTCTGGTGTAGGAGTCGGAGCTTCTAGCCGCACATTGAGATCCACTAGGTGAGTCTTAGTTGCAGTTATTTAATTTCACTGTAATTAGTGTAATTATGCTTTTGATACTGTGATTTAGTAGCGTGTCTGGGATCGGGATGTTACATCGGGGGTCTTGATCTCAGGTGAGACCCCGTGGGACTCTCCTCCTCCCCCTTCTTCTTTCCTCCTCTCTCCCGGACCATTTCCGTCCCAAAGAAACCCCCGGAGACCCCTATCGTCGCCACAACATCGTCGTTCGTCGTCATGAAGCTACTAGAGGCCTCCGGATGTCCATGCTCCAGCCCACCACCTCAGGAAGCTTCACCACTATGCCACGAACGCTTCCACACCCCCATCCCATTGGCTGGACCACCGTGGTGCCCCGACGACTTGCCGCACCCATCGCCGTCGGCGCAAAGGTGGGTGGGACGCCTCAGACCTCCTCGGACCTCACCATTGCCTCCCAGAGCCTCGTCATGCCCCCTTGGTGCTTCCCAGACCTCCGCTCAGGCCTAGCCATCGTTGGAGCACCGTTGTGCTGCGCCACGCCGTCGTCTTCCCCGTCACCGACCATACATCTCGTCGGAGCACGAGGTGGGGGGAGAGGCTCAGGCCACCCCAGCCACTTTCGACACGCTAGGGACTTCCGCCGTGCCCCACTCCAGCCTCCGGGACCGCCGCTCGCCGCCCCTCGCTACTGGGCCACCACTGATTCATCGCTGGAGTGATCGCCGGGAGAACACCAGTGATCCTCTAGCGATCTTCGAATAGAATCTATTTGGGCCAAGGCCCTTTAGTTTTAGATTTTTTACATTTAGGTCCTTTTTCTTTTAATTCAGGTCCTGATCTTTTGTATTTTGGTCCTTGTAAATTTGAGAAACTTTCAATTCTCTTCTGTTCTCTGTAAGCTTTGCATGTAATCCCCTAAATCTTTGGATTTTTCCATTTTTAATGCATTCATAAATGTTTTATCATGCTTAGGCCCTTGTTTTCATATTTTCCTTGCATTTAAGTCCTGAACATTTGCATTTGACCTTTGGAACTCTTTAAAATGAATTTTCTCTGTGAAATTTGCATTCTGAACCCTTAAGATTTTTAAAATCACACTGATCACCATTAAAATTGAATTTTTGTTACATTTAAGTCCTGATCTTTTGCATTAAGCCCCCATAATTGTTAAAATAAGTTTTCCCTGTGAATTTTGCATCCTGAACCCTAATGAATTCCATAATTTCACTGATCATCATGAAAGCTCACTTTTTATCATATTTTGGCCCTTGAAATTTTGCACCTAAGTCCCTAAATCTTTAGTAAACAATCTAGAACACAGGGAATTTGCATATAGACCATTGGTTTAACTTTTAATCCATCATTTAGGATTTTAAATGTTTTCTTGCATATTTTTAATGTTTTTTCCACTTATTGCATTCCTTATTTTGCATTCAATCATAGGCTTCATTTAAGAACCATGTTTTCACTATAAAGCAATCTTTAGTTTCATATTTTGACCTCATTTGCACTATGTGTGAGTTTTGCATTTTAGACCTAGAGTTTTCAGGAAAATTATCCAAGTGCAATTTTCATACATCTCAGTGTCATACTCACATTTGATCCATCATCTACATATTAGAATAGAAGTCATGAATACATTTTTGATCCAAAGTGTCAATCTTTTGTGAATTTTGCATTTCAATCCTCATGTTTGTCTTTTACTGTATTTACATCATTTCATGGTTTTTAAGATCTTATTTTTTTCACATTTTTCTTGCAAATAACACTTTATAGATCTTTTGTATCCATTTTGACATGACTTAGATCGTGCATCATCCCTATACATGCATTTGTCACATCTAGCCATCTAAATGACTAAATTGCCCCCGTATCTCTAATCCATGTGCATGCATTTTAGTTTTCGCATTCAGCCTTACCTAATCCTTGTCCAAGACATCCTTTAGCACTTTTTACACATTTAGGCACTTATTCATCCATTTCATATAGTTTTCATCACATTTACGCATCTGTCCCTCCTTTTTAAGCGAGCCTGCCTCTCATGTCTTACTTTTGCAGATTTTCCATCATTTTGTTTTCGGAGTCCATCATCCAACATTCGATTTGATTTCCTTTACTCTTATCTTTCGGAATTCTTCGATTTGATTTGGCTTTCATCGTTCGAGGCCGTACATGAACTGGCTGAAAGGCCCACATTGGCCCATTTGCAGTTTATCTTTCCCTTTTGATTTTCATGATCCAGAGGACCTAGGTCAACTTCACTTTCTATCCTTTTGACGTCAGTTTGGTTTTCGGAGGTGTTTCTTCCAAAAACCTCGTGATTTCATGTGGATTTCTTCGCAGTTTTCGTACATCATCATGCACATCCATCCAATTTTGTCATGGCATATATGTTAGCATGTTCAGAGCACGATCTAGGCTTAGCAAACATTGACCCTGCTTTTAGCAAGCGATTTAGACTAGAAAGACCGAGTTTCTCGGGCGTATGAGGGTGCCTAACACCTTCCTCGTGCATAATAGGAATCCTTATCCATCCTCTGGTTAGCAGACATCCAGCCTTCACCTCTGCATTTCATGTATTTAATCTTTCGTGATTTTCCTCGTCTTTCCCTTAAAAGACTAGGTGGCGACTCCTTTTCTTTTTGTTTTATCTTATCTTACGCTTTCGCTATCTTGGCATTGCTGTGATCTCCTCCATCTAGCACAAATTTGCGCCGGACCCTTGGGTTGGCATGGTTACACCCATATTATTTTGGGAGAGTAGATGGTCTGAACAAACACCCCTTAAATTCTCACACCCTGAGCTATATTCCTTTGCCAAGTATTAAAAATGGACTTTGACACAAATGATAACTTCACACCAAGAGAGACGAAGGGACCTGTTTCATCCTTAGCCAATCCACTTGCTCCTTCTCTTGTCGTATTTTAGTTACATTATTAATTCAGTTCTTTTTACTACTAAGAATGATTTAATTCGTTGGATGCCTTCCCAATCCTATAAATTTACTATCACTAGCTACTATAAGATACTCAATGACGGTGATTTGAGATAAGCAATCTAAAAAATATTTGGATGTATGCTGCTCCTTTAAAGGACAAAATTTTTACGTGGCTTGCTATCAATAACAAAATCCTGACACATGATAATTTGGCAAAAAAAGAATGGTTAGGCCCGCTACGTTGTGAAATTTGAGGATTCAATTTGGAATCAGTAACTCACATTTTTTTTCCAATGCTCTATCTTCACACTGTTTTTGAATTACTTTTTACACAATGCTACTACTCATTTAGTTCATACAATTTTACCTCAAACTTTTACTTTAAAACAATATTTCATACTTCCAATTAACAAAAAGAGTTAGAACATCCTTGTTCTAGCATCTTTTTGGAGTTTCTTGTTATATCATTTTTCATAATAATAGAAGAGATATTTTCTTAATATTTTGTATAATATTATGTCAATAATTATTTTTTGCTAGAAGATTTGACTCATGGGTAGTGAACCACTGCTGTTGCTTCCACCTCCATTGAAGAGTTGTAGCAAGGTTGGGGCATAACACATAAAGCATAAGGAATTACTACTTCATCCTTTGTCCACAGTAAACCCTCTTGGATGCTAACTCAGTACCCAATCCTCTTGAAGAATGGAGATGTTAGGAGGAGACTGATGCTGCCTATTAGCTTAGAACAAGGTAGAAATTCCTTTTTGTTATGGATGCAATTAACATTTCTCCTCCTTTTATTTATCACAAACTATGTTTATCTTTTGATCTAAGCAATTGTATTATGATGTATGCCTAATCTATTATATGCTTTAACAAACTTTGTCTTATGACTTCGAACACCGTACTCATTATTTGGAGGTGGTTTAGTAACCAAATTTTAATTAATATAATATCTACGTAAAAAGATAAATAAATAAACTTGATCTTCTATTTGACATGTGAAAAGATGTGACAACAACCCAGCAACAATAAAGTAATAAACCCGATACTGTGTATGAGGTGTAATGATTCGATTCTCACTGTTTAAGGGTGCCATACGCCAGTTGGTTTATGACATTGTTGCGAATCAAGTTAGACTCCTTGTATTTATGATCGGGTCGGATGTGACACAAACATATAGAGTGATAAGGAGAGAAAACAATATAAAGTAAATTATTGCTTCACATCGTATATATTTCATACAACATTTGTTGAAAGAGACAAGATTCAATTTTAAATCAAATATTTCATTTCATGGGGAATATCTGATTTCCATTTTGCCACTTCAACTGTCTTTCATCAATGTTGTTAATTTTAAGATTTTTCAAATTAATTGCATTTTATTTCTATTACTGTTCGTTATGCACTCTATCAACATGTCGTTCAGTATCTGATCTTTTACTTTTAAATGTCTATTTCTGAGATAGCTGCATTGTTATTAAGCATCATCATAACTGACTCCAAAATTTCCCAACACAACAATTACAACAGAAAGGAACCCGGCCAGCTAAAAAGCAGAATTAATATATATTTATTTGAGAAATGTTCTCATCACAAACTCATGCAAATGATTACTTTGCATGGTTGACAAATACAAATCCGAACCAAAAGTATCATTGTTGAATTGTTTCTACACAAAATGAATGAAGAAGATACAAAAGAACAATTCCCTTACATCACCCATGCATGCATTAATTTCTGTCTTTCCCCTGAAAATTCCTCCACCTGATCCCTTAGGCATAGCTGCACATTCCATACCTGCAGAAGCTCCCTTCACCACACCTATTACCGCACCTCCCACAGTTGTTCTTGTCAAACAACAAGTTGACACACTTCCCATGGCAGCAGATCTGCCCATAGCTACACCATTGCCCACACTTCCCACAGTTGAATGGATCAAACTTCAGATCCACACAACGTCTGTTGCAGCAGTCTGGTCCTAGACTTCCTGGGAAGCTGCAGACCTTTGGGTACCTGTCACATGTCATGGGAGCTCTAGGGTATTGGTACAATCTCTTGGAGTACTTGTCCATCTCTCTTGAGTACTGCTCGTAACTTTGCTGGCCACCATAGTACTGTTGATCGCCAGTGCCTGTTCCGAAACCCATGGTGGTTGCAAAAACCATGGACGAGACCACAGAGAAGAGGAGGAAGAAGGCCGAGTTTGTTTTCATGGTTGCAAGAGGTTGATGGGTTTTTGGGTTTCTATCGACTGCTGTTGATGAATGATGATGTGAGGGAGAGGGGAGTGATGATGGGTAATTTATAGGAGGCAGAACCGGGTTGACCGGGGGAAAAAGGTCAGATGGAATGGTAGTAGGTACTTGATTCGAAGCCTGCAGCTTAATTTGGCAGTTTCTTGTTCATACGAGTAAAATGAGAGTTGTGGATTGAAGTTAGGCGTATTACCCAACCAGGAAGAAAATTCCAAATCGTGTTATATATCGATTCTAGCTTACTAAGTTTACTTGTAACGTGTGCATGCATGGCAACTTTGGCCGTGTTGTAGTCATCCACATTACTGTAGACGCATATCGCCTAACCATGTGTTAGCTTTTGGAATGGGAGGTTCAAAAAGGTAACTGCGTTTTCTGCCTAGTACATACGTACAGAAGACTGTGAGATGGCATGTATGAACTATATATACACGTCTCCTTTATTTGACCTTGTATACATATACACTTGACCACCGTTTGCCACCTTGGAAACTTGGCGTGGAGTTTGACTTTTACCGTGCTCTTTGTTGGCAATATTCCATTAGCTCCATGAGATTAATTAGTACGTGTACGTGATCACATGGGGATAATTAAACACGAGTCGTGCTTCATCTTGATTAAGTCCTGGTTAAAGTAACCTTTCGCTTCAGTCGAGCTGGAGATCTCTTCTTTTTTTTTCTTTTCTTTTTTTCTCTTGATAAGGAATCCAGCTGGAGATCTTTCTTTTATCTTTTTTTTTGTCTTTTGACAAGGAATCCAGCCGGAGATCTAACAGCTAGCGGCGGATGATGCGGTTAAGTCGTCACTCTCAAGTCACTGGTCTGAAACGGCTGCTGCATAAGCCAAAACTTTTCTTTGGACGGTACCAAGGATTTTTTCATCGATGTGATCATGATAACATATGTTATCCAATTCTGCCTAACTTCTGCCCCAAGTGTATTAATTGTGATGGACAGAAATCAGAACACGTTTGCGGTCAGTCTTGTGCTTGATCTGATACGTACCAAATCTGACATTTGGTCTGCATCAGATTGATTGGTCATAAGAAGTCATTCCCTAGGGATTTGACATTTGGGTATATCATGTGTAGACTTTTTTGTGTTGGCTTGAAGCTAGGAGGAAGGATCGTTTTCCCTGCGTTCAGGATCCATGTGCTTAAAAATTTTCATTTTGCATGGCCATTCCTTTTCAGTTTTTCTGCTACATACTTCTGGCTCATCAAACTCACGCATAAGATATCATATGATATCTAGACAACATACTCCACAAAAATTCAGAGACTTTGAAACTGTTCGTTGAATCCGTTGTGATCAAGTGAGAAAACAAAGTTGGGTTCACTAAAATATAAGAACATATACGTGGTTTGCTTGGTGTAAGTGGTGTTCTAGACTTCTAGCTACCTAGCAAGGTTTAATATAAAAAAAATAAAAAAAAAAACCTTTTTTGCAATTTCTAGCTAGTTAGCAAGTTGTGATCAATAAATCCACATTTTAGGTTATTATAGCATTTACACGTAGCCTTTTAGACTTTGACAGCTTAGATGGGGAGAGAGTTGGGTTAGGCAGGCCCGAGTTGAAACTTATTTGAGCAAGATGGGTCTAGCTGAAGTAGACAAGAACCCAGCCCAACGATGGAGGCTGCTGGTCCAGGGGCATACCACGGCCAAGTGGGGCAGAAATTCCAATCATACTTGTATAGGCTGTAGCCCAGCTCTTTATGAGTCCAAATGGGGCCGTCCTGGACCGTACTAGTGGTTTATCTAAGAATGTGACGCACATCCGTGTATAATTTTACACGAAACATGTATATATACGAAAAGTGAAGTTTCCACTTGATATAGAACCGATTCTTCAACCTAATTCGGATGATACAGTGATAAAATGGATCAACTGTCTAATTAGCCGAAGTATTCAATTGACCATCTCTCACAACTTATATACATGACCTAAACCTAAAAAAGGGATGTTTACTGAGTCTCACAATAATAACCAACGGCCAACATACTTTTTCCCCTATTTATGCTGCTTTGCTCTTCCTTGGCAGTTCAGTCATGTTTTTTGGATACGGTTTTCTTTTGGTTTGATTGTTTTTCTCTTTATTGGGTTGTTTTGTAGTTGTAATCGCTTTTAAACTTTGGTAGTGTTTGTTTGGTGGAGCTAGACAGGTCTGATTGGTGGGAATTGTTACTGTTCAAGATTTTCTAATCTCTCCTACAAGATAAGTTCCCACGGGAGCACTGAACTGTGCTTGTTATCATTGCTCCATGCAACTATCTGATAAACGTCTTTCCCAATTTTACCTCGAACGAGACATTTTCGTAGGCGATGGAGTACACGAAGATAAAAAGAGGTAGACTGTTGTCTCCCTCACTATCTCTCAAGCTCTTGTCCATTAATGCATCTGCAAGTAAATATGTCCTCCAACAATCGACTCAATGCAGCAATGTTCCAGGAATGAATTGATGCGGTGAGGTAGGCCCTCTAATGGTCCATGCGGTGCTAGATTTACTTGGCATGGTTGTAGCAGTGGTGATTGTATGAATGAACGACAATCGCATGGAGTAGAGACGAGGTGAGGGAAAAGAGAGGTGGTTGATGGCATTAACTTCGATGGTTGGCATAAAATGTAAATACATGTAAGTATTTTCAGTAAATAGTTTGTTTCACTAAGTAGATACCGATCATTTTACCCTAAAATACAACAATGCCATGTGAGAGTTAGTAAAATTTAGTTATATATATTTTTCCCCCGGTTGCCATAGTATTGGGGTTGAAATTTTGATAATGTGTGCTCCCACAAGTTGGTGTTTGTTTAAAGTCCTAGCTTTGCCTCGAGTTGTAGGATCTAAATCAGCATTCAAACAAAGGCTACCTCTATTTTTCGTTTCGTTTCCTTTAATGATATTTGAATGATTATTAGTTACATTTTCCCTCTCAAATTAATTATTTTAAGGAAAAATACAACATAGTAGTTAGATTCTAATCCAATGGTCATCATGAAAATCATCATTGAATAGTTAGTGGTTTTGTTGTTTTTTTAATGCTGAATAAAATTGTGTTAAATATTATATGATGTATCAATTTATATTAAATATGGTAATTGTTTCTCGACTTGTTTGTTATTTTGATAGTTATGTAATCTATCTATAGTACAAAATCCGGATTTTCAAAATGCTAACTGTGTCTTTCATTTATTTGTGATTACATTGCTTTTTTCTATATTTGACGTAGTTTGAAATTAACTCACATCTAAAGCTAGTAATTAATATTTTTCCTTAAATATTGTTATTTTAATTGTTACATCAGTTTAAATATTCCATTTTCATTCAAATAGTTTACTTAAAATTTTGATTTTTAACTAACTACCGTAAATACATCATGAGATGAGTATTGTAGTTTTAGGCAGAGAAGAAAATCGTGTTGCTATTTGGATAATCATGTTAATGTTTTATTGGTTTATAACAACAAATGAATAATGGAAAACCATTTGTATAATCATGTTACTGTTTCGGTGATTTACATTAACATAGTGTTATTATTATTATTTGCATTATTGTTTTGTTTTTCCTTATTAAATATCTGGAATTTTGAATTATTGCCAAAAAATATGTAAAATTACTAAATTAGACATGAGCATTTGTTGATTTTTTTCTTATTTGACATGAGTTCGATTCAACTCACATATGAAGGAATTAGTTGATTGTTTTTTGTATTTAAATATCTAGTTTTTTGAATTACTGTAAAAAAGTATCCCATATTAGGTGTAAGTTTTTATTTATTTTTTCCCTTATTAAACATGAATTTGAATCAACCCATGTTTGAAACAATTAGTTGATTGTTTTCCATATTTAAATATATGGAGTTTTAGGAATTACTGTCTAAAAAGTATCCCATATTAGAGATGGGTTTAATTCAACGCACATATTTAGTGGTTACTTTATTTAGTTTAGTAATATTATTTTAGTTTTAGTTTAGTAGTATTGTTTTATGTTGAAGTCTTTTTAGTTTAGTAATACTATTTTATTTTTAGTTCAGTAATATTGTGTTTTGTTAAGGAGAAAGAGGAGAACTCAACCAAAGCGTATTTCATTGAACATAGCTTCCAACTATCTATTTTAATACATCAATCATTTTGCTTAAAAATGAAATACAGTTGGAAAAAAAACACAACTAAAGCAATACTCACTGTTCCATCTCCAAGAGTAATGTTATTTGATTATTTCTTTCATTTGTTGTCTCATTTCAAAGAACACCACAAGACATGTTTGTTGGACAACACACAAGAAAACTTAAACTCCTAACCTCCTTCTCCCTTCCTACAAATATTCTTGAATGAGTGAAGTTACTAGTTAGTAAAACCTTTATACAACTACCAAACCAAAAAAATCAATTGATATCATCCTTATTAGTACTAATATTTTTTTACTTTATGATCGTACTTTCCTCTTACATTTAATGATCGTAGTGCACCCCTTGGACCTCTGGATCTACTTCTCCAAAGCTTCCAACCTCATCCACTAATCCTCTTTAATCTCTGGATATTCCTGATTTTAGAACAAAGAATCCACAAAACAAAACACAGAAAGAGAGAATTGTGAGTGCTCTTTCTCCCCTCTTGTGTCGTCGACCTTTAAATCGAATCTAAGTGGTCACACATCATAGATTTCGGCTCTCCCTCTCTCTCTCTCTAATTTAAATCAGATAAGAGGAGTGTGATATCTATACTTGAGAGGTCGATCTGAGATGGATTTCATGTCGTTTATTGGGAGGGTTTTCTTTGCCTCTGTGTTTCATCCTCTTCGCTTATCAAGAGTAAGCTCCATTTTCATCACCCACTTTGCTACGCTACTCTCCAACCTGGGAGTTAGCAGTACTCTAATGGAGGGATGTAGTTGCTAAATTGATAATGGGGAAGCAACGACGTCACACGAGGGGGGAGGGGGGGAGGGGGGAGGAGTGTGGTGTAGTTGGTTTGAGAGTTTTAAGAATTAAATCGTGCATGATTTCGGAGAAATAGAATCTAGAAAATTTGAATTTTAAAAGAAAACCAATTTTCTTGTTTTAGGTGGCATATTCAGTTTGACTTTGATGTTTTGATATTAATGGATGGTCAAGATATAATCTTATCTATGAGGTGTTTTCAAGGATGATGTAATATATTATTACTCTATGATTGCGTTTGGTAGCGATTATAGGTAAAATGATCATAGTAAAAAGTTAACTTTTTTTAAACTGGTCCTGTTAAGAGTTTATTATTGCTCTTTATAATTTTGTTTGGATTAAAAAGCATGAAAAATAATTATATTTTATTGAAATGTCCAAATTACTTCTTATTACATAAAGCAAAAACCTTGTCGTTTGCCTCTTCCTCCTCCTCTCTCTTCCCTCTTGTGTTTGTTCTGTTCTCGTCACTTGCTTCCACCAAAGTCCTAAATCTCCTACACGCATAGCCACAAAATGGATCCGATGTAGCAGTAGATGGCAGCAATCCTTAGCTTTGATGTTGCCTATTCTAGTCGTTGGTCTTCCAACTCATGTCTGTCGCCTATGACCAGCAGTCAGCAACTCTAGCTATCTCCACTCCACATAATCCCAGGCGACGCTATCGCCATCGCCACGTCGAGCTTTGTTCCCTTATCTTGGTGGTCCATTAGTGTCGCCACGACTGCGACAACAATGTGTAAGGTTTCCTTTCTTTCTTCTTCTTCTCTCTTCCTTCTACAAACCTTAGTAACTCCCATTCCATGGCTCACACGAAGCACACAACTCACTAGTCGATAGGAGGGAAGGCCCCCTAGAAGCAGCTTGCCGCCAAGGCTGCTTGGAAGTTCACCCTTGTCATTGGAAGGGTGAAGAAGTCCTATCGCTTTTGGTTCAGGACAGTCGCCCTTCGCGAGATCCGTAAGTACCAGAAGAGCACTGAGCTTCTGTTCTAAAGGTTCATTTGCAAGATCACCCAGGACTTCAAGATGGACCTTCGATTCAGGAGTTTGGTCGTGGTGACGCTACAGGAGGCAGCGGAGGTGTACCCTAGAAGAAGAGGAAGAAGGAGAGTGGAGGTGTGGGTTCGAGAAAGAAGGAGAGTCGTAGGGCTCGTGGGATTTTTTTATTTTTATATGTAATTTTTTGTTTTTAATAAGGATAATATGGGAAACAATAGGAAAAAGATCTTAAGTTTTTTCAAAAAACTACCTCTCATAGTTTTTCATTTTCAATGTTTTTGGTGAGTTTTACACATGAAAAAAAAACTGAATTTTTTATTTATTTGGTTTAATTTTTTATCTATAAGTAATTATTTTTAATATGCTATGGAAAATAATTGTTGTCAAATGCTACCTATATTCATATTATTGTTACTTAAGTAAATAAATATTATAGGGGTTGTTTCGCAAATCCACAACCAGCCCAAATCACTTTTCCTCTCTCGCGCAAAAATCCTTCCTTTCTCTGTTTCTCTTTCCTTTCCCCACGATCGATTAGGTCTCAATCCCGACTCACTGATCCCGCTTGAGTCAGGGTTCGGATTCCGGTCAGGTGTCTCGTCTCCACCACTTGCATCTTCTTCTCCCAAATCCCGGAATTCTAGGCTCCGACGACGAGGTCATACCGAGACATGGACCACGCGGAGGTGGAAGGCCGTGGTGCCGGGGAGAATCACGACAAGCCGGATAACGACGATGTGAGTACAAAGGTGGAAACTTTGGTTGTGATGGTTCTCTATGGCATATAAAGTTTCGATATTTGCTTCTTCTTTTTTCCTTTTTTTTAAAAATGTCTTTGGTTGTGGTTTTGAGATGGATAAAGGAAGGGGAGTGGAAGAATGGGTTGCATTAGAAACAAGTGGCGTATTTCTTCCCAAAATTGTTCTCAATGTCACATGTGGCAGTTCCGCCAAGATCTCTTGGTGAGCTGGGGGAATAATCGAGACTAGTAAAATTGTTCCTCGTCATGTCAACATACTTCATCGTCATGTGGGAATCACACACGTATTTTAGTACTAGTAGTTGTCGAGTAAAGCTATGGGCTGGAGTTTTGAAGTGAAAATGATGGTCTGATAAGTGATAAGAAGAGAGCAGGCAGGGAAACAAGATTCTTTCAATTTGTTTAACCATAAATTGAACTTACTGGTTTATTATTAAAAATAGAGCTTTAGATAGGAGTATTATTGGAGTAAGTTTGTTTCATTATTTTCTTCTGCTGTACTTTTAATTCTGTTTTTTTTTTTTCATTTTAGCACAAAGCCATATTCTGTCATTTCCCCATTATTTTATTGTATATCATTTTCCCATACCAATGAATTCCTCGGCCCATAAAAGCTTATTCTCACCATTCATTTGAGTAATGTAGGCCTAGATAGCTTTTTTTAAACTGTGCTTTGCTTGCTTACTTCCAGGCTGCACGATTTTTTCTTGGTAATCAATTGATTTATATATGCTTTGAGCTTCCCAAACGGGTCTTGTTCTTCATCTCCATGCCTACCTGTAGAACCACTTCTTGTTATTAGTGAATTTGCTTGATATATTGCCACTGCCATGTTTGACTTTCAGGAAAAGCTTGCTCGCATTGAAGAGTACAAAAAGGCAATTGATGCAAAGATGTCTCTTCGTGAAAGTAATTGGAACCCTGAAAGGCCTGGTCAGAACCTCTTACTTGGTCTAAGTATTTCTTTTTTAAAGTTAGTATTTAACATAAATTTCTCACTTTGTTGGCACTGATCTTTGAAGCAATTAAAAAAAATATTGCACGTAGTGTGCTTTATTAAGTTTGGCCTTGCACTTGTGCTATACTGAGCAGGTAGAGATGATGGTGTTGACTGATAAGGAAAATTGGTTCATTTTTCATTATTTAAATTGAGACTGAGAATTTGAGAATGCCTTGGTTATAACTTTGTGATTCAAGATAGATTAATCATCATGTTTATTTTGTCAGTACGATCTCCAATGACATAGTTTTTGCTTGTTTTAATCTATAGGAGTAAAGACATGTCCACATGATCTTTGTGTCAATTGTGTCATAGAGTTGATAAGTCAAAGTCTGTTCCTTTGTGTTGATCTTCAATATAGTCATTAGTGAGACAATCATGCTAAGGGATGTAATTACTCTAGTGGAGTTAATCCAAAAAGTGGGCAATTACTGTCACGTACTAACTCTTGGAGTCTGTTTTTTATCTAGAGAGAATCAATGTTTCCTAGCAAGATAGCCAATTTAGTCATTCCTTTTTAAGTCCATTGGCCCAGGATTACACATCATTCCATAGATAATTACATCCATGAAGAATTGTAAAAATATATTACTAGAGAATAGTGAAGTGAACTTGATTCTCCTGTATAATGAATTGTCACTCCACATCTCTACCTATATATGGAATGTTCAATTTCATTGTGGAATGTCCATTTCATATGTATCCCACTACACATGCAAGCAATTAAATGTTGGGAAAATGTGAAGAGAAGGTTTGGACTGGTTCAAACTTGCTTTCATTTTATTGAGTTCACGGATACAAAGAACAAGAACTACCAAATTAACATAAAAAGAAAAGCCATCTGAGGGCAGGGGCTTTGGGTGTACTTAATAGACAACTTATCAATTCTAACTACACTAAGCCTTTTCTTCAGATGCAACTTTTCTCCGGACGCTGGACTCTAGTATCAAACGCAATACTGCAGTCATTAAGAAGCTCAAGCAGATTAATGATGAACAGAAAGAAGGATTGATAGACGAAATAAGAAACATGAATTTGAGCAAATTTGTTAGTGAAGCTGTAGCTGCTATCTGCGATGCCAAATTGAAGACGTCAGATATTCAAGCTGCTGTTCAGGTGAAAATTTTAAGTTGTTTTGGAGTTCTAGTTGGTCTCTTATTACATGGACTTTTCCTAAGAAGTTCCACATTCTGCATCATTTAGTATCTTTCATTCTTTCTAGGGAGTCCTATTTTATTGTGCAAGTATAATAGTAGCCTGTTATGTGAGTGACCTTCATACTGCTCAAAAAAAAAGTGAGCGACCTTCATAAATCTTCGTGCTCTAAACCTGACGGTTATTTTAAGTATAATGTCCTTCATATTTCCTCATGCTTTATACCTGAGGGTTTTTCTAACTTTTCAGCAAGAGGTGGCACTCTCCTTCTCAAAACTCTACCCTTAAATCTCTAAGTTCTTGTTTGGATCTTGGATAAATCAGGAATAAAGGTAGAATAGGAATAGCTATTCCGTTTGGTAAGTTAAAAAGCGGAATAAAAGCGGAATAGTAATTCCTATTTTGATTTACTTATTCTAGAATAGCTATTCCGCAGGAAGGGTGGAATAAAGTTATTCTGATACATGTATATATATGGTGTGTTTTTTTTTTAAATAATACATATATAATATGATGTATATATATTTTAAACTAGATATATATTTTAATAATCAAGTTGATTATTATTAATCTACATTTTCTCCACTTATTCCAATACTTATTCCACTTTTCATCCAAACCTGAATATCTTCCTATACATACTTAATCACCTTTAAAAGAAAATCACTTCCAAACAGAATAGCAATACTATCAGAATAACAATATTACTTTCCACTTATTCTTACTTTTCTTATTCTACATCTAAAGAGGGGTAAAGTTTCCAATATCTTCCCTTTTTTTGTAAGCAATTAAAAGAAAGTTTTTATTGAAAAACTCAAAAAGGTTACAAAAACAAACAGGAAAGGAGTGTTATAATGACCCAAAAAAAAGCAAGAACAAGATAAATTGACAGCATAAAAACAAAGACAGCCAAGATAGCAAAAAGCAAGTCAGCAAAATTAGAAGCACCCAAGCTCAGAGAGCAAACAAAACATCCAGCCAAGCTGCAATGACTGCATCCACATCCACCACACAATCAGGCTGATGACAACCACTCAATCACAGAGTGACCAATTGACTCCCATTTTCATTTATCCACACTGGATCCCTAGAAAATTCTGCGATATCTTTCCAGCCATCGAAACCACCAAATGGTGTGAGGTGACATTCTCCAGACCACCCATTTCCTGCTCTTCATACTCTGCCTACTCAACCACCCATCCCAAAAACAACCCATGTTAATTCTGCCACTGGTGTCTAGTTCAATTAACCATAAAAGAAGGGTGGTATTCATAGAATGAGAGGAGAATTATGGTGGTTGTTAATTATGCACAAATTAGGATTGGTGGGATGTGCTACTTATGGTTTGTTTAGAAGAATGTGGTAGGCCTGTCTCCTCCATTGGATCTAGAAATTGATGATTTGATGTTGCTGCAAAAATGAGGGGCACTTGGTAATTAATTGGCCATGGCAATATTTTTGTTGTGTTATTATGGCGTCAAGCTGGTGACACTGTTATGGTTGCTGAAATTGTAAACATGCTAATTTTATATGATCAGGAATTTCTATAGACTATTTATAGAAGTATTGTGACTTCCAAACAGAAAATTTCTGGACCTGAGGGCCTCTTGCTTGTCCATAGCAAAAACATTTCCTTGGAAATGCTTTTTGTACAAAGTTAGTGGCATATCAGTTTTACACATTAGATAATCCTGGTTTGCTGTTGAATTTCATGAAAAGCTTCCATTCTGATCTGTTTGTTGAGAGTTCATTTCATTGATTTACAGCCATTCTGTCCATTCATTTCTGTTTGTTGGATTCATTGTCTTTAACTTTGTGATATAGTTATTCATTGAGATTCATGGGTTAGCCACTCATAGGTTGTTATGGCTTATGACCTGCATTAGTCAACTATCTTTCAAGAAATATGTTGTTGATACAGTTCTCCTTCAATGAAGGTCTTTTTTTTTGGTGAAATGTGTATGTGGCCATTTATGTAATTTAAGGCCCCTATACGTAATCAGTTTTTGATGTAAACAAGATCAATTTTCCATACCCAGCCTTAGCATCAGATGAATGTATATTGGACTTGTTTGATGTTCCATTGTGACAATATTTGCTTTTCAGGTTTGCTCTTTACTTCATCAGAGGTACAAGGACTTTTCTCCTTGCCTTGTCCAGGGACTCTTAAAGGTTTTCTTTCCTGGGAAAAATGGGGAAGATTTGGATGCTGACAAAAGCACTAGGGCAATGAAGAAGAGGAGCACCTTGAAACTTTTAGTGGAACTTTATTTTGTCGGGGTTGTTGAGGATGCTAGTATTTTTATAAATATCATTAAGGATCTTGCTGGCTTAGAGCACATAAAGGATAGAGAAGCAACACAAACAAATTTGTCCCTTCTTTCAAGCTTTGCTCGACAGGGAAGATTTTTTCTAGGACTTCCTCAGACTGGTCAAGAAATTCCTGAAGAGGTAATGATCACATAGCTTTATTTTTTCTGATAAATGACTGATGTCTTTTAGACTTTATCTTAAATGATGGAGATTGTCACCGTGTTATTGGAAGATTACCTGGTATATGACTGTTGAGTGCATCCAAAATGGGTTTCGTGTTTTTAATCAAACTTCCTATGTAGCAGAAATTCTGTTGATCACATACATCAATTATTAATCTTGTTGATGACATATATCAACTATCAATCATTTTGATAACATATATGATATATCAAATGATAATTTAATTCTTATAGTATATCTTTCTTACTGCAGATGTTCTTGATAATCAGATAGCGTATCTTTCTCTCTTCTGCTTAAATAATTGGATTTCCATGTGAGCTTTGTTTATCGATTTTTTTGTGAGAGTAAGTGGTAACCAAGGATGTCTTTATCAGTGTATTTTTTGTCTATAAAACAATGTAAAACCAGAAACACGTACCTATCCAGATGGTAAGATATTGGACATAAGAATTACAAAAGATCAGAGCATCAAAAAAAGAGAGCAGAGCATCAGTCAACAATTGCTTAAAATCCTCTTTTTTCCTGATTCTTACCTTGTATCAGACTTGCAATGCTTAATTGTTAGCACGGTTATAGCAAAGTAAATGAGTTGCAGCATCTTTCCATTCCCAAAACACCAACGTCCTTGGTTGTTCGCTTATCTCACACCAGATGCATCCATTTGAACAATAACAATCATGTCTAAGAACCTCTTGTTTATACTATAATTGTTCGGTTTGTATTCAAGTAATGCACCCGACATCTAGAGAGAATCTGTAAAACTTCCTTTATGATTATCAGTATGAATAACACACCAGATTTCTTGACTTAATTTCCAGTGTATGGTAATTGATATTTTATTTTTTTCTTTATCAGCACACAGCATACAGTTTTTGCTGTTTCTGCATCATTCCTCTTCTGTCTCTATATTTGTCCAACCATATGATCAGCTTTAGGTTCTCTCCCTTTTCTTACCTTTAAGCAAAAAGGAAGAAGAAGATATTGGTGAAGTTTTTTTTTCTTTTGCATTAACTAAATTTTACGGAACAAACAGCATGCAATCACTTACAGGATACAGTGGAGACCTCTATATTGCATCTTAGGATACAATGAATAAAGTAAATGAATTAGTAACTATATTGTCATATACACTGCATAATTCCTTTGTAGATTTGGCCTTCAATGGGTCCATGCCTGAATCTTCAGCTGTAGACAACCTTTTTTATTTTTTTATTGTATTGAAAAATTGCTGCATTAAGTTGACTTGCTTATATGTGATATCTTTGCTTCATTCCACTTGATATTGTCCTTTAATATATTACAGTTCTTCAAGGGTCTTAATATAACTCCTGATCAGAAAAAGATCTTCAAGAAAGTGTTTCACTCTTATTATGATGCGGTCTCTGAGCTCCTTCAGTCTGAGCACTATGTAAGGAACATACCTTTCATATCCTTATTTGACATATTTTTTGTTCAATTTTTTTTTAAGAAGAAAAGAAAAGTTTTTGGTAATAAGATTGTTCTATTTTACCATATAATAGTTCTTTACTTATTGTTTATACTTTTTGCAGTTGCTTAGGCAAATGGAGCTTGAAAATTCAAAGATTTTAAATGCGAAAGGGGAGCTTAGTGAAGAAAATGCCTCTTCATATGAGAAGCTACGGAAATCATTCGATCATTTGCATCGTGGTGTATCTTCGTAGGTTTCCTAATAATTTTACTATGAAAATCTTGAGAAGTAATTAGATTTTCTTGGGTAATCTTTTAAAGTGTTTTTTGATTAGATTGCTACTGTAAGTTGATATGTGGAATATATTTCTAAAAAAAAGTTAATTTGTAGAATCTATGGGTTGTGAATGTCATAGGTTGATCCATTGGCTATAGTATAGTCTCACAATGCTTGGATAAACGTTCAACATTGTGTTGGATAAATGTCCAACAGGAAGTCTTTTGGAAGGAACCCTGCAGTTAGTAATGTTCTTGAATCACAAAAAGTCACGAATTATTCACAACTTAGAAACTAGAAGATTCATGAAAGCTTTAAGTAATAAAACCCAACCAGAATTAATTGTTTTCACTAGATAAATATCTAGGAGTATGATGTATTGTTGTTGACTTTTGAAATCATGAGGAGTTTAACTTGTCCAATTAATCAAGAAGAGTAGTTGCTATGGACACTTGTGTTTGCAATGGTAAGGTATTAACTGATAGACGTGAGCTAGGTACAAGGATACATTGGCAAATGCTACCAGTGAAATGGTTTTTGTGGCTGCCCCATACATTGTCAACTATGTTATGATATTATAGCATTTTGTTGATACTAGTTTCTTTCAACCAATGAACTGCTTCATTAACACGCTTACCTGCAAAACTGTAGCTGAGAGTGCCATCGTGTTCTATCTAGGTGTTTGTGTTTAATTAATGGTTCATGAGGACTTTTTACAAGCAACCATCTTCTATAAGATACTAACTTTTGAGTCATATGTGGTTGAGATCAAAAATAAAATTTCCAGCAAGATTGCTCACAATGTTTTTCTTTTATAGCCTTGTCCTTATGAGATAACAATACCGTGAAGTTTCCAGCATAGTCAAATTGTATAGGAAATACTGATTTGGAAATAAGAATAATGAACTGGGATTACAATATGAAGATGTCTAATGTGGATAATATTCTCATTTGTTGTCCTGATAGGCTTGCTGAAGCACTTGATATGCAGCCTCCTGTGATGCCAGAAGATGGGCATACTACAAGAGTTACTTCAGGAATAGATCATATATCTTCTGTTTCTGGGAAAGAATCCTCTGTTCTGGAGCCTATTTGGGATGATGATGATACTAGATTATTCTATGAATCGCTACCTGATCTCAGGTTTGCTTTGCAAATCCCTACTCATGAGTGGCTAACGTACTACCAAATATGATGAGAGAATTAAAGGAAACTCTCTTAATCAATTCTTTTTAATTAAATTGATTAGGTATTTATTTCAAAATGTTTGTTTTATATGCAAACCAGAGCATTTGTTCCTGCTGTTTTACTTGGAGAATCGGAACAAAAGATGAACGAGCAGCCATTGAAATCTCATGAAGTACAAACTGTAAGAGTTTGGTCTTTTGGATGTTTGTGTTAGCTTATTTTGTGCATACATTTCTTATGAGTCTGTGGTGCTATCATGGTATTGTAACAGTAATATGCTAAATAACGTTGCTACTCTTCACTAAGTGTGGTTACATGCCCTTATCACTCTATTTAGTAGTCAAGTAAGCTGCTTTTCCAGCAGTATCTACTATCATTTCTTCTTGATGTAACATTCTGTCATCTTAGTAGAATTATTAGTGCTGGATTGAATCTGATCGCTGTGATATTGAGAGCATTGAGGCTGAAGTCACCTTGCATGATCATCTACGTTTCACATGGATCATCGCAATCTCCTTTTGCCAGCTGATATATAATGTTATTTATGTTTAGGCACCTAAATTATCTAAGTAGGTTTTTAATTCGGTTCTAGAACTACGTGAATTTTGTTGCGTTAGTTTTCTTCTAGTCATGCTGTAATTGCTTGCCCTTTATTGAGAGAAGTCATTTCTCTCCTTTATATATTATATTATAGTAGAAGCATATCGTTTTGTCATTGTGTTCATCTTTTGATTGAATGGTGGGGAAATCATGGAGATGAATTGGGAGGTTGAGGATCTTGTTTATGATTAAAGTTTTTAACGGAATAGAATTTGTTCAGACTTCAGAAGTTTGACATGTCAATCACTCTAACTATTATTTTTTGAAGAGCCAATTTTATTGATTATTTGTGTCATTTTCTCACTATGGCTTTGAGTGCAGATCTCAGTGCCAAATAGTTTTGGCAAATTCTTTGAGCTAGCTTTTGCCAATATCACTAGAGGAAACTTTTCTAAGTTGTGAACCAAGGGTTCTGGTTGCATTGTATACTTGTCGTACTTTTTTGGAAGTGAGGTAGGATGATTCTCATTAATCAATAAGCATCCTTCTAGAGATGCTAAACAATATATGCATGAAATATACAATGCAAAATAAAGGAAGCGAAAAAAGAAGCCAAGAGGTAGTTTAGATACCGATTACCAACATGCATAAAACTGAAAGATTTGCAAGAGCACCTTTGAGAAGCATGGGACCAACCAAATTTATCAGTGAAATTTCCATTCCACTTTCTTAGGTTCATCTCTGTCTTCTCTAACCCTCACTGTTTCACACACATGGGGGGAGGGGCTAAAGTAAAGCTTGTTCATTTCTTTATGGACCATTGTGAAGTTTTTTCCTGAATGCACTTGCTGTAAATTTGCTGTTCTTTGTATTTTGGACAAATATGTTTGGTCCAATCAATTGATCAGGGCATCAAGCCTTTCAAGACGCTTGCAGTTGGACAAATCCCTCTTTTTTATTGATACTATTTCCCTGTTTTTATTTTATGTTTTGCTTTCATTCATTGAAGATTTTTTTCTTGAACAGCATCAGTAGCTCATTTAGTTGTACTTAATATAATGTCCACATCCTCTTTACTTTTAGTTAATAGTATGCTTTCCATATCATTTTTGCTTTACCATAATCTAGTAATTTTTTTCAGCTAGATTAGTTGATTCTACAATTCTGTATTATCTTCTTCAGATGATTGAAGGTTTGAAACTAACTGAAAAAAAATTGTGTCAAGGAATCTGCTGTAGAACCAGAAAATGTTGAAGCACAAGATGTTGTGGAAACCTCTAGCAAGTCAGAAGTGTTATTGGAGCGGAAGCAGGAAGCGAAAGGCAAAATTAAGGAAGACAAAGAGTCAGCAAAAGATTCTGACAAAGAAAAAGGCAAGGAGAAGGAAGCTGAAAAGAAATTAGAGAATGAGAAGGATAAAGTGAAAAATCTTGATTGTGCAAATATAGATGCTTTATTGCAGAGATTACCCAGCTGTGTGAGCCGTGATTTTATTGACCAGTTGTCGGTAAGCAATATTTATATAAAATTCTTTTTGCTTTGCTGAAAAGTTGACATGCTTACATCCAATTTGTGAACTATTTGGCAGGTTGATTTTTGCTACGTGAACTCGAAGTCAAATAGGAAAAAGCTTGCAAGGGCATTATTTAATGTTCCTAGAACATCTCTGGAGTTACTACCGCACTACTCTCGCATGGTTGCTACACTCTCAACTTGTATGAAAGACATACCTGCTATGCTTCTGTCGTCATTGGAAGATGAGTTCAATTCTTTGATCAATAAGAAGGTTTGTAAAGCTCAGATCATGTTTATCAGTTTAATATATGGTTTTTTTTGTAGCACCGGCTAGAAATAATTGTAGAGAAAATATTTATGTTGCTAACCCCACATTGATCAAGGTGTGGTAGTGGTTGTTTCATTTAGGTTTTTTTTCCTGTTTTTACTTATGGGTATCATTCTCTCATGTTTGGTTAATTGTTTATTAGTTAGTAGTTAAATGAGTTTATAGATCTTATCAATCGATCTATCTTACATAGTTTATATATATGTGCCTTGTACTCTTTAGTTTCATAATGCAAATTAGATTTCTTTTCTTTCCACATTGTATCCTTGCAACTTTGAGTGTACATTGCTCAGGGGGAGACTAGGAATGTATGCAAAATAAGGAAAGCTTTTTATGGGCTTAAACAGAGTCTTTGTGCATGGTTTGAAAAGTTCAGTCATGCAATGACATCAGTTGGTTTAAATTACTCTGTGTTTACTAGACAATGGGATTCAAACAATGTAATTCTAAAGTTTATGTGGATGATATCCTTGTAACTGGAAGTGATTCTGTGGATGTAGAAGAACAATAGAATATCTAATGAAGTGTTTCGTAACAAATGATCTTGGTCAATTTCTTGGTATTGGGGTAGCTTGTGGAGATTAAGGACTTTTTTTGTCACAAGAACGTGTACGATAGATTTGCTATAGGAGACAAGAATGTTAAGTGTCAAACTTACTACTATTCTTATTGATGCAGACACTAAATCATTGTTATGGTCAGAAGATGCAAAGGATTTTTTCTATAAAAACACGTACAGATGTCAGGTTGAAACATTGATTTATCTTACAGTCTTTAGGCTAAATAGTACCTTTACTGTTAGTGTGGTCAATCAATTTATGGAGAATCCTAAAGTATGTTATTGGAAAGCTGGATTTCACATTCTTCGTTATGTGAAGAATTCTACGGTAAAGTGATGATATGTTGCAATCATGGTTACTTAGATGTTGTTGCCTATTCTAATGTTGACTACATTGGTTATTGGCTATTTTACTTTTGTTGGGGATAATTTGTGTCTTGGAGGAGTAAGAAATAAAATATAGTGTCACGATCTAATGTTGGGGCTGAATATAGGAATATGACACATACTACTAGGTAACTGATTTAGTTGAAAATTCTTTTTCAGGATCTTAGTGCTCCTTGTAACGAACTTATGATTATGTTATATAATAATCAAGCAGTCATCAAGATAGCAAGTGACCAAATATTTCATGAACACACAAAACATGTGAAAGTTTATTGTCACTTTGTTTATGAGATAGTGATGAATGAAAAGATCTGTACATCATTTACGTGAAGTGAATATTAGACTACAAATATTTTCACCATGGCCTAGGGCCTCAACGTTTTTCAGTCTTATGTAGCAAGCTGAGCATAATAGATATATATACTTTAGTTTAAGGAAGAGTGTTAAGTTAATTGTTTATTAGTTAGTAGTTAGATGGGTTAATGGATCTTGTAGATCCATATTTCCTACGTAGTCTATATATATATGTATGTATGTCTGTATGTATGCCTTGTACTCTTTGGTTTCATAATGCAAATTAGATTTGTTTTCTCTCTACAGATACATCTCTCTTTCTTTCTCATATGACTATTTCCTTTTGTCCTCATAGTTCTTTCTTTCATTTCAGGATCAAACAAACATCGAGACCAAGATAAAGAATATAAGGTTCATTGGAGAGTTATGCAAATTCAAGATTGCACCTTCAGGTCTTGTTTTCAGTTGCCTGAAGGTGAGAAAATATGTCCATAAAGACCCTTGTGCTGTGGTCTAGACATTTTTATGGCTCATACATTTTGTGGTTCAGTTCATAACAGTAGTGCATTATTACATGATCTCATGCTTCAAAGCAGTGCTGTGTTGTGTAGTACACAGGCTTAAATATCTATTTTTTGGCAAACCAATAAAAGACCATAGATTACACTCTTACGGAAAGGTGGGAGTATCTTTTTTTTTTTAAAAAAGAAGCGGGCATCATCATCTTCCCCCAAACAATTGTTTAAACCATCTTTATCATGCATTTATGCTGTGGCCACTCTTTGTGAGGTTCTAGATGACACAATCCAGGCACCATGTATGCAAATATGGTTCCTGTTTTCTAATATTTCAATCCAGAATACAATATTTCACTAATAAAATATCTGTTGTATGTGAAAGAAGCTTCGACTGTATTATTTACAAACAAAGACTATTTCTAGCTTTTATACACAAATCTACATGCTATCAAGTAGCAAATTCATATTATTCATGTTTATGATTCACACTAAGAAAGTAGAGACTACGAAGTAGGAACAGGAAATGGATGCTACTTGATAAGTCTTTTTGTATTGTTCTTTTCTGTTTCTCTTTTCAATGAAAATTTTCCAACTACTCAAAAAGAAAAGAAAGAGGGATGTTAAGTGACCAACATGGCTGGTAGGCACCTTTTTAAAAAAATAAAATCTAACCTTATGGTTGAATTACAAAACTAATATATACATGTGATTAAAATTTCATTTCAATCTATTTAGCATAGCTTCTTCATCTAAAGGTCTCAAAATGTAATAAACTACGGTAAAACACTAAAACTCTGTTGCTAAAATCAAACACATTAATAAAAGGGTGGAAAAGGCTTAAAAAAATATGAAATCAGTATAGGTTGTAGAACATGAAGTGGATTGAATGACGATATATTTGGGTTTTAGGGTTTTTTTTAAATAGAATTGGAAAATAGGTTAGCAGCCAACCTGGCTGCTAGTCATTTGTAGCCTTCATTTTGTGGATTAGTAATAGGTTGCCAATTCACTTTTACTTCTCGTGCCCTGATAGCATTACAGAGTTTCTTTTACATTCTCCATTTAAATCTTGTGTAGGTTAGCTATGTATTCTGTTCAGAAAATTTAGGTTACAACATCATTTAGTATAATGCAACACTATACTTGCAGGCATGTTTGGATGATTTTACTCATCACAACATAGATGTTGCTTGTAATCTTCTTGAAACATGTGGCCGATTTTTGTATCGTTCACCCGAGACTACAATTCGCATGGCAAATATGTTAGAAATACTGATGCGCCTGAAAAATGTCAAAAATCTGGATGCTCGTCATAGTACCCTTGTTGAAAATGCTTACTACATGTGCAAGCCACCTGAACGATCTGCTCGTGTTCTGAAAGTACGTCCACCGCTTCATCAGGTACAACACTATCTTCTTTTCACCTAGATTTATTTACAAGATGATTGAACAAATTACAACAAAGTTTCCATCTTATGTTAAATGCAGTACATCAGAAAATTGCTATTCTCAGATCTCGATAAGTCTTCAGTTGAGCATGTTCTTAGGCAACTTCGGAAGTTACCATGGAGCGAATGCGAACCATATGTTTTGAAGTGCTTTATGAAGGTCCACAGAGGAAAGTACAGTCATGTTCACCTGATTGCTTTTTTGACTGCTGGACTGAGCCGCCATCATGATGAATTTGCAGTGGCTGTTGTGGATGAGGTTGGTGTCTCTTCAATATTTATATGTTGGTGCCTTGACTGCCTACTATTTATTTGAGTTCACGTAGCTAAAAATTATCTGTATGTTTAGACTAGTCTGTGGGCTGTAAGGGAAGATTTAATTATGTATTGGCTTTAAGTTTGTCTTCAGGTGTTCTTTGCACCACATCTTTACCACATTGATATTATTATTTTCAGGTTTTAGAGGAGATTAGACTTGGTTTGGAATTAAATGATTATGGAATGCAGCAAAAGCGTATTGCGCACATGCGGTTCTTGGGGGAGCTGTACAACTATGAGCATATTGATTCTTCTGTTATTTTTGAAACACTATACTTGATCCTTGTTTTTGGCCAGGGGACATCAGAAGTAAGTATTCTGAAACTAGAACATATCAAGGATTTGGGAACCCCCTTTTTTTTATCTTTGCTCATATACTCCTTTAAGATCTGTCTTTTTTCCCCCAGTTTTAGATTTCCTTTTAACACTCAAATGACCATCCTAAAACTTCACTCTAAACAGATTTTTTAAAAATAAAACATACAGTCTTGAGAACATGCATGCGACGTGTGTATGCTTGTGAACATCAATTTGTTTTACATGCATCATTGGAAAATGTTACCATTCATCCCTACCAAGAATGAAGTATCATAAACATCATGTACTTCCATACGGACACCTGTATCTGTGCAATATCTACACAGTCAAAATGGAGCTTAGGGTGGCCTACAGCCTACAATACATCGATGCTTGATGTTGCCCTCAGCACTGGTGTCAACATGACACTATACAGATGCAAGTAAATGATACAGTTTTGTAGATATTCAGATACGTTTCCACCCACTGGCTAACCTTTGTCGAGTTTGCCTGAGCTGCAGTCTGCCTTGGCTTTTGGTGCTAGGGCTCAATTTTGTATTTTTTTCACAGAGGAGAAGAAGATGAGTTACATTGGAATTTTGTTACATGACTGTTTAACGTGTCATATGGAAAGGCTTATGTGTCTGCTTTAAGTTAGAAGTTAGACCGAAAGATGTGTATCAGGCTCTACTGTCATTTCAAGCCCAATTCATATCTTCTTAATTTCTGTATGCTTGAGGGCCATTTCATTCTTTAAAGCTCTTTCTCATTCTCACATACATAAGTACATGTGTTGTTACACATATGTAGATTTACTAATTTTTTTTTTTTAAAAAAAACGTAGTATAAATGACACCAACACCCATATCCATGTCTGTAAATATTAAGAAAATAGACATATTCATACCTCTACTCGCACCAATACCTATACTAGTATCCATGTCTGGTGTCATAACCTACAATCTTCATTGAGTAAGCAATGCAAACTATATAATTTTGATTGTGTTGTCATTTGAAGTTTTGAACTGCAGTTCATGATTTTTCCCACCCTTTCTGGGTCATGGGTCTAGGGTCCCTATCTTTCAGCTGAATAATTTTTAATATGTAAATCAATATAAAGTCACAATTTTATATAATTTTTGGGTACATAACTGGCATGTGACCTTCTGAAGTCTTTAGTTAGCTCAGGTATAGGGTATATACATAAACAGTTGTATACATGAACGGCAACAGTTTGCTGGAGCAGATTCTTAAGTTTATGGGGCAAGTAAGTCTGTGCTGAATAATTACTTTTGATGCTTATTGCTTGTTGGAGTGATAAACACATTTTTTAATGGCACATATGGCACATTTGCTTTTACTTATCACACAAAGGGTAAACCTGGTTACAGGGCCCACGCCAGTGTGCAGTACTGGGGGGTGGGGGGTGGGGTCCATATGTGCTTTTAAACATTCTTGAAAACTGAATGCAGGAGAAGCATCCATGTCTCATTAAAAAGTACTCTACCCTTGTTGTTGCTGTTGTTGTTGTTTATCACGACTGTTACTTAGCACTAACCTTTTGCTTCACCACATATGCCTATGTTTAGACTTGCATGTTGGCAAATGGCAACTATTACAAGTGATGTCTTCCAGTGGAGTTGGTTGATGGCTTAATACGTTGTACAATTTCTGTTCTAACAAAAAAAAAATCCTCTTTCAAAGTATGGAGAGCTAGTAACACTAATTCTCTGCTTTGTCTTCCTTTTTCTTTTCATTTAATTCACAAACAAGCACCTGATGGTTTTTTGGGATGTAGTAGAGTTATAGAGGAAAATTTCAAGGAAAAAGAAAACTGGCATTGTGCAGTTCTTGTTTACCATTTACGATAAATGTCCATAATTCTTGATTGCCTTTTTACTTAGCACAACTATAGGCATGAGTTAATAGTTTATATTTTATACAGTACACTATTAAACTTTTTTCTTATTTTTGTTTTGCTGGCATCAGTTTGATTAGGCATGTTTTTTTTCTGTAAGGCTCTTTAATTGAGTATTGATTCTTTTCTTGTCTAAAAGCAAGATGTATTGGATCCACCAGAAGACTGTTTCCGCATCAGGATGATTATAACTCTTCTACAAACTTGTGGGCACTACTTTGATAGGGGCTCTTCTAAAAGGAAGCTTGATAGATTTCTCATATATTTTCAAAGATATGTGCTAAGTAAAGGTTCGATACCCCTTGACATTGAGTTTGATATTCAGGTTAGTCCTACTAGCTTTTGCCTTGTCAGTGTTATTGTTATTACTTATAATTGCTGAAAATGTGTTTTCTTCTCCTTTCTCTGGAAGGTTGTTTTTCAGAATTCATTCAGATGGACACTTTCTATAAGAGATTTCAAGATATTTCTATTCTAGGTTAACTTCTACAGTTAACAGGATGATTCTTTACCATAAATTAGTTAGAGTTTAATGAGACTTGTTGCTATTCTGTGTTATCACAGTCAACCATAAAATTTACAATATAACTTGATATTTTTCAAGTCTTTTCCTCATCAACATGGTATTGATCTAGATATTTCTTTAAGATCCAATATTTTTTCAAAAGTATGAATCTATATTTTGTGTTTCTCTAACGTTGTACAATGATAGCCACTGTTGCTATACTGTGGGCATTCTCTATCAGGTGAAGATAATAAATGAACAAATGTGCAGGACTTGTTTGCGGAACTGCGCCCAAATATGACACGGTATTCGTCAATTGAGGAAGTCAACTTAGCACTGACTGAGCTGGAGGAACGTGACAGAACTGTCTCAACTGAGAAGATCGGTGGTGAGAAGCACTCTGATGGTGAATCCCAAAAGATCCCGCAAAGTGGCATGGCAACTACTAAGGTCAATGGGCGAAGGTCAGATAATGGAGTTGAGGAAAATGGAGCTCATGGGGGAGAGAGTGAGAGCTATTCTGACAGCGGAAGTGTTGATCATGATGGATGTGAGGAGGAAAATGAGCTATCTGATGGCAAAACAGAAGATGGATCTGAAGTAGATGGAGATGATGAAGATGATGGTGACGGTCCCCTTGGATCTGATGATGATGAGAATGTACAAGTCAGACAGAAGGCTGTAGAAGTCGATCCTGCTGAAGAAGAGGATTTTGATCGGGAGTTGAGGGCCATGATGCAGGAGAGCTTGGACTCACGCAAGCTGGAGCTCCGCACCCGGCCAAGCTTGAACATGATGATTCCTATGAATGTATTTGAAGGATCGAAAGATCCAAGGGCAGTTGAGGGGGAGAGTGGAGAGGAAACAGTGGATGAAGAGGGTGGCAGTGGTGGTGGAAACAAGGTCCGTGTGAAAGTGTTGGTGAAAAGGGGAAGCAAGCAACAAACAAAGCAGATGTACA
>JAMKQA010012903.1:0-28426 GCA_024699735.1 Posidonia australis
TTAATGCCGAATTGCATTCATCAGTAATTTCCAGAGTTTTCGAAATAACCACCGTATTAACCCCGAGATGACTCTGTCTGAATCTGGAAGCACACCGCACTGCCGGCGACCGGTGAGCGAGCACCGATTAGCACCAACCGGCGATTTGCTCAACGAAGCAAAAACAGGACTTACAATCATATCAGAGGAAGAGGGGATAAGGGTATCCAAAGGGATATTAAACTCCCCGCAGATGGCAGGATAAAACACTTCCAGAGTTAAGGACGGCCTGGGAAGATACCCAACCCTACTGGGCACTGTCGAAATAGGACATCTCCCGATACTGGTGTAAAAAGACCAGGCAAAGCTAGATCAAACAGATATGCATCGCGATCTGTAATTATCAGCAATCTAACAATATTTCGTAAAAATAAACCAGTTACCACGAAGACATCGACAAAGAAAAACGGCATCAATAATAGCAGCAGGACATATTTCGCGCAACAGAGAAGGAAGAGGGGCAAAATCAGCTAGAACAAGCAAAGTTAGAAATCTGCTCGTCTTGCCCCGAGTAAGACGCAAACCATTCGACAAATCGTCAAAGAAAAAGGATGGAGCATGGTTGAGCAAAGAACCAGAGAGAAGGTCTGGTTCAGCCCCGAGGGGGGAGGGAAGAAGCTTCCCCTTGCCGCGTACCTGCCTTCTCTTTTTCCGTCGGCAGCGATTACCAGGTCTTTGACGTCGTAGCAACCAGGATGGTCGGCCAGTAGCCGGAGTCCGGAGGCAGGAACTAGACTGTTGTCCCGATCCACAACCTGTAGGTTCCTGAAGTAGGACGCCTTTCTGAAACCCTCCCCGACGAGATGACCGCTGCCCATCTCCGTCGACGTGTGGCGATCCACCCCCTGTAGACCTCCGTGTCGCCGGCAGCCGGAGACCGGTGGCTGGAACAAGACGTTCCTCTGTCCGGAGGCTGGAACAAGACGTTCCTCTGCCCCCACCCCATCCGGAGACGAAGAGCGGCTAGGAGCTCTGGAAGTGGACGCCACGCACGGGCCCGTCGTGCTCGTCAAAGCGGTCGATGAGGGTCCCCATCCAGTAGTCCCAAAACTGGATGACCCCACTGTGGAGGCTGGCGAGGATCCATGGCCTCCAGGTGTGGAAGCTCAGCCCCTGCATGCGGTTGCTTTTCGTCTCGAACTTCGTCAGCATCTTCGCCCGGATCTGGGCCCGCGAATCGCAGATCTGCGGGAGGCGGGGGTGGTGGTGGTGGTGGCGGTGGTCAGGTCTGGAGCCGGCGGTGGCGGATCAGATGGTAACTATAAGAATTTGTACAGTAACCAATAGTATTTATCTACTAACAAGAAGAATTTATATTGTAACATCTGCTACCACTAAGGGTTAACCATGGATGACTCCCGTGGGTGGGGTTCGCAAGGTGGGATCGTGAGCTGGGACCAAGGATTACCAGTCTAGAAATCCAGAAATGATGTAATCTTGTATCGGAGATTGATACCCGTTTGTATGTAATCTGGATAAGTTGAAACTTGATTACCTGTAATTATATACATATTTATTGGTAATCATGGTGGATTTATGTTTTATTTCCCTAGTTGTGTTTATGGTTTCTCCCTAGCTCTTTATACCATGTGGTATTTTGACATTTTGCAACCCATGAATGTGTGGGACCCTAAGAAGAAAAGCAATGCCAATAATACACAGTAAGACACATGTCAAACACGCCACCGCCTCATCATGCCTCCCCATGCCTTGTAGCTCTATTAGCCTGGGTTTCTAGACGGTTGTCGACGACAGGACGACATTAAAAAGAGGGAGAAGCGGCTGGCAATGATCAAGAAGCCAAAGAGACACACACAGAGAGAGAGAGAGGCAGAGACCGATAGAAAGAGAGAAGGGCAGGGGAAGAGAACATGTGGCTGGAAACGAAGAAAAATAATAATAATAAGAAGGAGGCTTGCTGGCGACTAGTGTATGCATTCCACTCGTCTATTTCATTTCTATTTCATGTAAAATGATACAAATGTATTGTTTAACTTGCTCTCGTTGTGTGGTAGCGATTTCATAATTTTCTAGGATTTCTTGAAGATTTTATAGAGGATTTTCGATGGTTTTGGTATTGTACATCTGTTTGGGTTTGTCCTCTTTGGATTTTCATATCTTGAGTTATACACAATGGTTTCTAAGATTTTTGTCCCAAATGGTAGATGACTTTGAACTCTTCGATTTGGTGTATTTTACGAGATTTTTGGTGGCTCATGGAGAGATAGTCACGAGCTCCCACTTTCAGGTGATTTTTGACAAGCTTTGTAACTATGTTGGTCTGTCTGTAAAAGGTCGGTTCATGGGTCCTTACCGCAAACCAGCCACGTAGGTTAGTACCACGAGTTGGTCCCATGGCCCACCACTGCATGTTGGGGTCATTTTAGACCTTGTGGTGGTAGTTTTTGATAGGCATCTAGTGTTTTCCTTTGAATTAAATTGTGATTTAGATTTCATAGATGATTTATGATATAAAAATGTTTTGAAAATAATTTTGGAAAAAGAATGCATATGGTTTTGAAAATATTTTCCATGATTTTAGAAGGTACCACAAGATTGTAGGATTGTATCGATAGACTAGGGGTATTTTATACCTCTGAGAGGTTGGATGTGCATCTGAGGTTGTGGTTGCCGAGCTTCCTAGTGGGGTCGAGGGTTCTAATCTCTTAAACGTACTACTAAAAGAGTTCGGGGTTAAAGTCCCTACAACTTTGGTAGTTGCACTGCAAGGTTCGAAGTTTGAGTCCTTGAGGTATCCGAGTGTGGTGTTGGTCGAGTTTGGGGTTAAAGACCCCAATGCTCAAACACCAAGGAACGTCGATAGATGCACCCTGTGCTATATGGTATATAAATATATTGAGAGATGAGTTATCGAGGTAGTTAGACTCCTACACGAGGTAATCCTCTATGGCAGTGTAGTAGGGATCGACTAGGATTCAAGTCCCTGACAACTGCTTGTGACTGGTCGGTCGCTTGTGATTAGGATGATTCGATAGGTTTTTGCATTGAGTGTGTGAGTTGTGATTTTAACATGATTTCAGTTATAGTTTGGCTCTCCGGAAATGCATAAAGTGGTTTCAAAATGCGTATGATTTAAAAATATAAAGATTATAATTTGAAAGGCATGGTTTAAGAAAATGGATTTACCGGATAGACTTATAATTGTATTTTGCGGATTTTGGTGTCCTTTTTCCAGTATAATTCTGGTGCTATTATGAATGGCAGCTGTGTGTCTTCTAGTAGCTGTTAGAGGCAACTTCAATTCGTGTTTTTCTTCAAGGTTTTGCTTTTGGTTTTGGTAGGCACGTACTAGGTGATAATAGATGTCACTCATGCGTTTTCTTGTGGTTTTTGTGTAGATATGGATTAATAAAGTCACAATCCAGTAATAGAATTTATAGTTGGAGCCATATAGCCGCACACCACAGGTCTTGGATGATGTAGTAGCTTTTATTTAATTTTGTTATAGTTAATAGTCTATTAGATTTAATTTTCTGCAATATTGGTTAAATATTTAGTTAACAATTACTTAGGTAGTGTTGGTGTTAGTTTGTAGCATTGAGGGCGTTACATATATAGCAATAGGAAGAATTTCTATCGTAACTATAGGAATTTGTATGATAACCAATGGTATTTATCTAATAATAAGAAGAATTTATATAGTAATAAGAACAATTTCTATAATAACTATAGGAATTTATATGGTAACCTGTAGTATTTATCTAGTAACATGAAGAATTTATCTTGTAATCAGAATAATTCCTCTTGTGACCAGTTGTAATGACCGCAGTCGCTACATCACCTAATAAATCATCATTTTATTCTTTTTTTAAACATTATATATATATATATATATATGTATGTATAGATATCACTACAGAAACTAAATCCAAATGCATAATTTAAATATCTAAATCAACATAAATAGAACAAAACAAATTACCTGTCCAAGATTCTCAATGTGTGGCAGAGTGAGTTCTCTCAATATACACTAGCAAGATATGCTACTCCTAACTTGTACCTATGAGATACAAAAACAAAGTATATATGAGTGATTACTAAAAAGGTCACCCAACACACACCCACTTATACACAAAATCAAACACCAACTCTATCGAAATCAACTCTACAAGACAAAAAAAAGAAGAAGGAAAGCCAGGCTCAAAACCACACCAAAACCTTAGAAAGTAGGCATCTCACTTAGATGCCACAAAACCACGACAAGGTAATTTCACCATTGCTTAATAAGTATAAATCCTTTAAAATATGTTTTTCAAAAACATTGTTCTCCTTTCAAACCAAAAATGATATGCATATTTTGAAATCTCTTATACATACTTGAAATGACTACTTTACACCAACTCAAGTCTAAAACCAGTACAAATCTACAAACCACACATGCTAAAAACTCAAAGCAGCATGGAGTACTCAACTATCTTAAGTACTCAAAACCACGTAGTCTAAACCAACACACTCTCTGTGTTGATCAAACAACCAATAGTGAATACTTTATCTTGAAAACACTACACCTACACCACAAGTATTGGTCACAAGCAGTTGTCGAAATGCCACTACATTGTCATGGACAAGCCATCCAGCAAAGAGCTTATCCATCTCAAAGTCTAACCTCTCAGAAGGATTCTCAACAATGTGTGGTGTTATCCAACGTCAAACAACCAACACTGACTACAAGTAGCCACCAAAGTGCACTACACTACTACAGACAAGCCATCTCGTAAGAAGCCTATCCATCCCAAAGTCCAACTTCTTTGAAGGACCCCTCAAAGGGCTAACTCTCCTCGGAAAAGTTGTCCTCTCTCTCAGCATAATGCTAGAAATGGAGCTCGTGCAACCATCCGTACTAGTCAAACACCACAGGGTCTGTCCTCTTGGTGTCCTAACGTCAATGCTTGGAGCAACCAGAGTCTCTCATGTCCAGATCCAACCAACATCTCAAGTCTCAGTACTCAAAGCAACCAAAGTATCATACCTTCAGGTCCAGATGGCACTTTAACCTACGAACCTCGGCCTAGTAAATCATGTTCGACCACCTCAGAGTCCCAAACTCCCTAATCTTGGTAACACAATCCTTCAGCCTATCGGTTTTGGAACCCTAGCCTCAGACATTACATCTAGTTACATAGAGGTATTATATCCCTTGAACCCACTGCCATAATTCCTCGACATCTTGGTTCCCAGACCTCAGCCTCGGGTTTGTGCTTAACTTTTCTAGAGATATCATATCCCCTAGATCTATTAGCACAATCCTACAATCTCTTGGTTTCCATAAACAAAAACCAGTGGAAAATATTTTCCAAAACCTTCTCAATATTTTTCTCAAATCATTTTAAAAACCATTTGGATTTATACCAAAAACCAATGCAAAAACATAGCCTAAATAGTCCCTCTGTCGGTCAAGCCGCATGGCTAAACCACATCCAAGATCCGTGTCTGTGACCCATGCCATAGCAACGCGCAACTCTGATTTGATGACACCAACATCAAACAGAGCTCACAACACATATTAAAACACATCTGGGGAAATAAATATCAGAACCTTAGCTCAAAATGACGAAAGAACACAACACACCAATTCCAAACTCTCAGAGTAACAAAGACTGAAAACTATACATCTTGGGCATAAAACTCATCCAGAAAAATAAATATAAAAGCCAAAATAAAAGTCTTGAAGTTTCATTTAACAACAAGACCAAATTCCAACAAAACCAACATTTAGAACTTCAAGTTTTGCAAACAAGAATAGAATGTCATCTATCTTGTGTCTAACATAGGACGCAAGCAAGCCTGCGTCCTACACCCTTGAATATACAATTCAGGGCACACCATATCCATACACTAATTCTCAAGTATGATAAATATCCTAAGGTTTATCATAAATCATATTATCCATTTAAATCATTTAAGGGGAAACTTAGTTTATTATGTCATCATATCCACTAACTTTACAAGGAACAGCTAAAGTTTTGGTCTCCAAGTGTAAGACGCAATATGTTAAGTGCCCAACATTGGACTTTGAAAATCCCAACGTCTAACACCAAAACTATGCTTCTAAATATATCATTCAATGTACACCAAAATACTTCACAAGGCTAAATTATGAAAACACCTTCTAACTCATCTATGGATCAATATCTACATTAGGGAAGTTACAAGGGAGAAATCTAGTTAAATTTGCGAGGAAACAACTAAAATCTGGTTTTTAGGTGTAAAACTGAGCAATCCCTACATCTTACATTAGACTCATCAATATCTACGTCTAACACTCAGACCACAGTTTCCCAACAAACTCTTACTTGATGTTAACCTACACCCTAATCATCTCATTAAGGGATCAATATATGATAACAATATCATCGATAACATTGCATGTAATCTATTTCCAACTTTTAAATCCATTTAATTTACTTCCAAAAGGGCATGCATAAAGAATGCCTATTTGGGATATGCTGATTTTTAACCAATCTTCCAGAAAACTATCATGCACCTACATTAAATGATCAAGGAGTCAGAAAAGGAAAGGAACCACATATATTCTTGTAACATCTCGAATCTTAACCTTCTCACTTAATTATGATTAATAATAATTAATTAATGATTAAGTCATTTCTAGTGAAAGTTGCTAGCTATGATGTGTGGTGACCCATGGGAATGCGAGCTCGAAGATGGACCAACGTTGGATGCCACAGTGCTGTCGAGACCCCAATTCATAAGTCATTTCATGAATTATGGGTGTTTAGAATATTTACTCTTCTAGGGATGTTTGCGCAAAATTCTTGTAAAAAGTTTAATAAACAAATAAACGACTATGTGAGGGGAAGGGCGGCGGTAGGAGTATGTTGGCCCATGCATGCGTTGAAAGCAGAGATAAAGGAATGGAAAGCAAGAAAGAAGGAAACAGAGAAAGAAAGTAGAGGAGAATGACAGAAACCAGGAAGAGAAGAAGATAGCTAAGAGGAGAGGCCAGAAGGAAAGAAAGAAAGTGGAGGTTGGCTCATGTGGGAGGAAAAGAAGAAGAAAACAGAAAAGAGAGAAAGAAGGAAAAAGAAGGAAGGAGCAAGAAAGAAAGGTATACACCCCACTCTTCTTAATTATCTTCATTTAAGCTTAATATTAGTAGAATATATTGAGTGAGGATGATTTGGATGCATGATGGGGGTTTTGTGGTTTTTTAGTAAATTTTGATAAATTTTCGAAGAAATTGTGAGGACTATTGAGCTTATTTGAGTCTTCTTGTTTCAATCATATATAACTTGAGCTATGAGTATTGGAATTGAATGATTTTTGTTTCATTAGAAAGTAGACTCAAAGATCTTTAATTCAGTAGGCTACTTCTTAATTTTCGTGGCTTATAGAAATACCAGTGATAGTGCAAAATTTGATGACCCACTAAGTTATGCCAGTTTGAGTTTTACAGCTTCAATCATTTATATCTCGAGTTATAGGTATGGAATTTGAATGGAACTTGTTCCAAATTAAAGTAGACTTAGAATGCTTGGTTTGAGAATTTTTACAGAATTTTTGGTTCATCGGAAGTTGGTCTGCCCAAGGTCTCAACTCCAATGAATGATTATTTCAGAGTAGATTTCATTGTGCAAAAATAATTTGAAACGGCATATTGAAATTGTCCGGTATGCTGAATTAGGAAATTTTAACATACCAAATTTAACCTATACGTCGAACCAGGCCCTAAACCAATTGGTTATTAGGATGGTTTTGGGAATGGCTAATAAAAAAAAGAATTAGCAAGATGAAATGGTGTTTGGTCTCCCAAGTCATTAAAAACTTCGAGACCACTGTTGGGTTTCTGTATAATTATTCAGGGTGAGCTTATACCCTAAAGGTGTTTGATTGATGCTCCAATTGAGCTTGAAAGTTTTAGATGATTTTCAAAGTTCACCTTGAGAAGATAAGAGTGTTTTTGAGAAGTGGTTTTCCAAAGAGTTTTCAAAAGATTCCTAAAGAGCATGGATGATTTTAAATAGTGGTTTTCAAAGAATTTTGATAAAGAACTATAAGGATTCCTATGGCGTTCCTTTGCCCAACATTTAGTGGTATTTTCAGAGATGGTTTTCGAGCATTTTCAAAAATGGTTTCTGTGAATGCGGATTTGGGGGTGGTTGATGTAGATGTCATCGTGTCCCCTCAAGTCAATACCTTTTGTTGTGATCGTCACTTGTCCTTTGTTTTCGCTAGTTGACAAGGCACCTTATGGAAGATGGTTGTGGTGGATGTAGTGATGTGAACTCCCGGTTCACTAGATCAATGGTAGGATATTGTCTAGTGGCGTCCCCATACTATGTAGTATCCTTTCCTTCAAGACAAACATGAAAAACAATTAGATCGGGTGTAGTAAACAATATCAAAATAAATAAAAAGACATGAACAAATAAGCCTGATACTAATTGGAGGTTGTCCCCGCATGGATATGCTATAGGCTATATTATATCATGCAATGGATTATACGCAATAAAAAATGAAATAATTGAAAAACAATACTCCCTTCACCCTCGTACGTTGTAGAGTAGATGGAGGAAGTGGAGACACGATTGGAGCTCTGGAAGTGCGTTATGACTTAGATTGAAAGGATCTCTATAGATCAAGGATTTTGACATGATTTCAGCAGGACTTTGCCAGGAATTGATCTCTCTAGACAACATCTCTCTAAATTTGGAAAGCCTCTCCTAAAGCTTAGACCTAGGGGGTATTTATAGAAGTTCAGACGTCAGATCTCGTTGAAAACGACTGGAGAAAAAAATCTAGATATCGATTCAGATTTGAAAAACAGATATTTTGAACTTGTCACTGTAGATATTCCATTTTCGCATTTCCCAGAGTTCACCTAGGATAGGAACCCTTGAGGCGCCCTAGATCACATAGCTAATAAGCTTTAACCTTCTTCTAGATTTTCCAAAGGAATTTTTGTATTTTCTCTGGTTTTTAATGTATTTTTATGGAATAAAATAAAATACCAGGAGGTAAAATACAAAAGACCAGAATGTTGCCTGTCTAATAGGCGACAGGATTAGTCGCCACTTTAAGAGGTGACTAGTTTTTTCAAGCGCCAAATTAACAGGCGACCGAAATTCTGACACACTCTCTAAATAATTTGTCATCCCGAGTTTTAATATCATATATGGGGTATTTATAAATGTTATCATAATTTTTCCCATAATTATTATAATTTCTATAAATTTCCAACATTTAAATAATATATGCTTATCATATAAATCACTATAAATGCTAAATAATTCCAGAAAATTATTAAAATTCGAATGACTTGATAATTAAGATCACTTATCTTTATTTTTATCAAAAATTGAGATTTTATGATAAGTTATCACATTTTAATGTTATAGCTTAAATTTAATTATGATAATACTAAAAAATAAAGATAAAATCCAAAATATCCAATTGATTGCCAATCTATTTTAAATCAAGCACATCATTGATTTTAATTGAGTTTTCTCGTAATTATTAAAGATTTAATTTTCAAAATCAATTTGCTTAATATTTTAAGTTTGATTTGGATTTGAAAATATATTCTAAATATCTCTTAATTACGAGAATGATTTTATATGTTGATTGTGTTCACACTGCTAATAGATTCGTAATCTGATACTTTGTGATCTTAATTTTTCGTAAAAATTCCTTTTTAGTCTCTAAGTGCCACATGCACTGGCGACTAGCTGATGTGGCAGATTTCTTGCCATTCAGTTGTTGATTCACTGCGTGCGTTGAATCCGAGATCTTTTAATTAGTCGCTTATACTGGCGGCGACTCAGAGATTCTGTCGCCTGTGTTATAGGCGACAAGATCTATAAAGGAATTTTTTGCCATATTTTGTGAGATTAATCTTGACCCTTAATCTATATCTCGTCTATGACAAGATCTGGAGTCTCCAAACTCTATAAATAGACCCCCTAGTTCTTCAACCCAAGGGAAGGCACTTCGAATCTTAAGAAGCCAGTTTTTATGTCGTATAAAGGAGAAAGAGAGAGAGAGAGACCCATAACCCTTTCTATATGTTCATGCCCCTAGAAGCTCAGATCCTAGAGATCCAGCCTCTTTTAAAGCCATAACGCGTCTTCGGAGCTCCGTCTGACTGGCCTCTACTTCCTTCATCTACTCCAAAGCGCATGAGGGTGAAAGAGGGTATTTTTCATTTATATAAATCCATTGCATGACATAATATAGTCCATGGCATATGCATGCAGAAACAACCCCTAGTTAGTATTTAATTGCACGTTTTTATTTTCTTTCGTTATGTTTCGTTATTTGTTTACTACACCTAGTCTAATCCGTTTTATTTTGCTTTTCTTATTTGTTTTGAAGGAGAAGAACACTACATACGCACGAGGACATCGTTGGGCAGCATCCTGCTGCCGACCCAGAGAACCAAGAACCCACATAATTACATCAACCACATTCCTACAAGGCATCTTGTCAACCAGTAAAGACGAATCAGTAAGTGGCGATCACAAGGGTTATCGAAGTGAGTGGACACCTCAACGATTTTACAACAATCCCCTCAAAAATCCATCCACAGTCGCCAATGAGACCAGCGACATATCCAGATATGTCGCCACAGGACCAGCAATAGCCCAATATATCCTATTTTTCGGTACGAAAAAATAGACAAAAACGTCTTTTACAAATTAGTCGTTGCTTCATATGGCAACGAACTCTAAGTATTTCCACGTTTAAAAATAAAATTAAAAACTGATCAAGCAAATATCTAGTAACAGAATGTGATTCGTTTCACAATTTTCAAATTCTCTCGAAATCGCTAGAATATTCTAGAAAATATTTGAATTCAAAATCAAATTTTAAATCCAAATTCAAATTCAAAATCAAATTCAAATTTGATAGATAAAATCCCCAATAATTACGAGAATTATGTTAAATATATCTATAACAAATTACAATCTCGTAACTAAATAAATATTAGGAAATTAAGCACATGTTGAAATTATCTTTTTAAATTATAAATAATTCTAGCATTTAAAAAGTCACAGTTAATATCATATCTCCTTTTAAATCATGATAAAAATATATGATATTAATCTTGACGTCACCCATTTTTATAGAAATTTCTAGAATATTCTGGAATTGATAAGGATTTATATGATATTAAATAATTATTCAAGCACACAAGAAAATCCTAGAAATTATAATAAATATGGGAATCATGATGATAATATTTATAAATGTCCCATATATTATATTAAAGCCCAGTATGACAAATTATCTTGAGAAAGAATTCCAGGATTCCCGTCATCGCCTGTTGTTGTAATGACGAGTCTAACAGCCAATCTAACTGGCAACTAGTCCTGTCGCATGTCACACTAGCAACATCCTAATCTTATTGCGTTATGTCCCTATCTTTTATGTTAAATCTACAGAATCTCCTTAAATGTTTAGAAAATACTTAGAAATTACATGAAATCATAAAAACACCTTCTTTAAGCTTAGAGTACTCAAATCTGTCACCAATTTGAGTAAGATGAGAGCATTAGCTCTGCCACAACTAGTGACTCACACAAAAAACGTATAAGGGACTCAAGCCAACCACCAGTTGGAGCGGGTTAGTTTTGCCATAATTAACAACCTTGAACCAAGTAAAGTCAAGAATGTCTTTAAAAAAAATCATGAAACTTTTGGAAAATAAATCAGAGATCCTCAATCCTGTGATCTGAGATGCCTCAAAGGTTCTTATCGTAGACAACTCTAGGAAATGTTAAAATAAGATATTTATAGTTTTCAAAAGAGTTTGGAAAAGAAATACGCAGATTTGCAAAGGTTTTGTAAGGTTTTCTAGAGTTTTCCGTTTGCTAAGGCCAAGAGACCGACGAGGCATGTTGTCAGGACCAGGGATTATGACGACGTCCTTGAGGTGGTCAAGTACGTTGCCTAGGGTGCAGCTAGAGACCTAGAGGTTGAGGTAAGTGTTCGTCGAATTTTAGAGGTATGAGACTCCTGGATTGTCGTTCACGAAACCAAGGTTGAGGTCAGTGGATCGTGGACCTACTGGACTTGGAGGTATGAGACTTCGTCTGTTCTGGGTGTCGAAGACCTAAGGTACTAACTATATACAGAGGCACATGGCAGCAAGCTAGGGGGTATGAGACTTGTGTAGCTGGACGTTACACCCTGCTTAGTACGAATTTTGAGACTAAGACTGTTTGGTGCTGGCAGAGCCTAGGGTGAGAGTCCTTAGGTGTCTGGGTACACAGGGGCGTCGAGAGGAGACGGATCCCCATGCTTGTTGAAACTAAGACCTGTAACGTCATAGTACAGAGAGGCCTGTTGGCCAGGGCAGTGGTATGCCCTGCATGAGGACTTGCACTGCGGTAGTGCAAACACCGTTGGTCACACTTCGATGGACTGCTTGTGGTTAGATATTTGTTACTTAGCGTCGAGCAGCATGACACACCAGAGAAGCCTAATGGCTAGAGTTTGTTGAGACTTATGTTTTAGGACTAATTCCAATCAAGACTTGTATTTTAGCCAGATTTGATATTTATTTTAGGCTGAAATCTAGTCTAAAGATGCATCCAGAGATGCATTAGATTAGAGCATGAGATTTTTAAAGAAAAAAGAAATGTGTTTGAAAAAAGCCTGAGACTTTAAAATAAAAAGAAAATGTGTTTTAAGACTAGTTCTAGCCAAGACTTGTATTTTAACCAGATTTAAGATTTATGTTTTAGACTAGAATCTAGTCTAGAGATGTATTCAAAGATGCATCAGATTAGAGCATGGGATTTTTAAAGAAAAAGAAGTGTGTTTAAGAAAAGTATGAGATTTTAAAGTAGAACGACAATGTGTTTTAAGGCTAGTTCCAATCAAGACTTGTGTTTTAACTAGATTTAAGATTTGTATTTTTGGTTGGAATCTAGTCTAGAGATGCATCAGATTAGAGCGTGAGATTTTTAAAGAAAAATGAATTGTGTCTGAGAAAAACATGAGATTTTAAAGTAGGAAAAAAGTATTTTAAAACTAGTTTCAGCCAAGACTTGTGTTTTAACAAGATTTGATATTTGTGCTCAGGCTGGAATCTAGTCTAGAGATGTTTTCAGAGATGCATGAGATTTTTAAAGAAAAAGAAAGATATTTGAGAAAAGCATGAGATTTTTAAAGAAAAAGAAAGATATTTGCGAAAAGCATGAGATTTTTAAAGAAAAGAAAGATATTTTGAGAAAAGCATGAGATTTTAAATTAAAAAGAAAATGTTTGAAAGAAACGGGATTGTGCCTATGGTTTGTTGTTTTGACTGAGTAGAGGCTTGGTGTTAGTATGGCACTCTCCAGTGGTTGTGAGCTTGACTTGGCAAGAGTGGCCATTTCAAATACGCATTAGGTTTTGAAAATCATACATATGGGTTGAAAGAAAAAACAAAAAATAGTTTTGAAAGTCAAGAGTATGATTTTAAAAAAGAAAGAAAAGAATAGTTTTCAAAGACATATTTTCAAAAGTTGCGTTGCTTGTAGGCAAAAGAGTATTTCCCAAGACTGTATATGGCATCCAGGAGAGATGCCAGAGTAATGTGTGTTTTAATGGAATATGTACGGGGTGACGTTTTAGTGGTCACTCATGTGTATTTTGCTTAATGTTTTCTCAGGTACATGGTAGGAGTAAGAGTTTGCTAGCGCACGTGAAGATGGAGTCAGTCGACCACACATCAAGGATTCCGGGTAAGTATTTAGTTTAATTTAAATACATTTAATAGTATTTTTATTTATGTTGTTTAATGTTGGATTTAGTTTTAGATTTGATGTAAGTTATAAAAAAAAATTGGTAGTTAAATTTTGGATAACAATTCGGGATTGGGTTGTTACAATTCTACCGCATGTAATATAATCCTAGTGTCATTATTCAATTTAAATTACTATAAATTGATCATAGTAATAGGGAGCTATCAGGAATGTAAGACGCATAGATTTAGACATTTAACATAAGACGCACTAGGTAGGGCGTCTTATACCCACAAGTTGAAAATCCTACTGTAACCTACACAATTCCCCTTCACAAGCTTGGAGGTACAAAACATGATCAAAGAGGAACTTGAAACTATTGCATGCAACAAAAATCCTAACCACAAAACAAACCAAATACATCTAAATCGGTGTGTATCTTGCAATCAAGAGGAGAACCCAACACATGCAAAGAACCTCCAAGCAACTCTGAACTCCAACCCATCTCTAGACCATCAAACCCTCTGAAACTCTTCCCAGGCTTCCTTTGAGTCTCCACAAACCCTAGCAACTCGCATGCCAAGCAAGAGATCCAAAGATGAGTGCATGCACATAAAAAGGAGAGGAAGGACAATGCTAAACCTCAAAAAGTCCTTACCTTCAACTCTAGGTTGCATGCACAACATGATCTCTCCTCCAAAAGCTTTAGAGATGACCAAACTCTTCCAAAATACACCTTCGTAGTTACGAACAACATGCATGAAGAAGAACCCAACATGCAAGCTCAAACACACTTTCTTCTATAGCATGCAAGCACTCCTCTCTCTCTCCCCAGAGATCCTCTCCCTTGGAACCCTCTAGAAGCCCTCTCTCATCAGGCAAGGAGGAAGAAGAGAAAGAAAAACAAAGAAAAGGCAACTACTGTCACTTATATAGGCAACTGACACAGACAACATTTTTGAAATGACTTGAGGTGTTAAATGCAACTATTGTTGTGTTTTGCATAAGACGTCGGAATATACGTGTCTAATAACTTGAGTTTCTACAAGCCAAATGTTAAATGTAGGATATATAGTGTCTATCATAAGACCCAACTATCTCAGCGTCTAATACACCAGGATTCTAAATTAAATTTTTGGCCTAAAATGTTGCTTAAAATTTAGGTTGTTACACTAGTAGAATTTGTATAGTACAAGTGTATATTTGTTTAGTAGTATTTGAATAGTATTCAACTAGTAACTAGAAGAATTCATCTAATAATTAAAAGAATTCTTTTAGCAACAATAAGAAGATCTATGATAAGTTGAAGATGATTTCTGGTAATCAGAGGAATTAATCTAGTAATCAAAAGATTTTATTTGGTAACAAGAAGAATTTATATAGTAATAAAAAGAATTTCTCTAGTACTTAGAATAATTCCTCTGATAACCAATGAAATTTGCATCGTAAAAGCACATATTTGCTTAGTGGCATTAATGTTACCTTTTTCTTAGATATCTATTACATTATATAATCACAAACAACATAAACACACAAAAAGAAGTTATAAAAAAATATAAGGCATTAAGCATTAATTTGGTAATAAAATGAATTTCTATAATAACAATAGGAATTTCAACAGTAGGATACTTTTTGACTAAATGAATTACTATAGCAAATGAATTACCATGGTAACCAGATTATTTTCACAAGTAACTAGATGATTTTCTATAGTAATAATAAGAATTCCAATAATTGGATGCTTTCTGAATGATTGAATTACTATGTGTGACCATGCCGACCCGAGGGAGGGAGGCCCGGCGTAGGGTCGCACCAGTGGGAAGGAGATCACAGCCATGCCAAGATGGCGAAGGCGCAAGGAAAGAAAAAGAAAAAGAGTCGCCACCTAGTATTTTAAGGGAAAGACGAGGAAAACCGCAAAAAGATGAATGCTAGGAGTGCAAATATGAAGGCTGGATGTCTGCTAACCAGATGATGGGTAAGGATTCCTATTACGCACGAGGAAAGTGTTAGGCACCCTCGTACGCTCGAGAAACTCGATCTTTCTAGTCCAATTGTTGGCTAAAGGCTAGATTAATGTTTGCTAAATCTGGATCATGCTCTAATCATGCTAATATGTATGCCATGACAAGACTAAATGGATGTGCAAGACGATGTGTGAGAATTACAGAGAAATCTACAGGAATTGACAAAATTATGAAAAACCACATGAAATGACGATGTTTTGTTAAAGACACTTTTGAAAAACATAATGATATCAAAAAGATGACAAGCCAAGTCAACCCGAGTCCTCGGAATCATGAAAAAAGTCATAAAAATCAAAAAAGGGAAAAATAATCCGTGGTAGGGACAAATGTCGGCCCTTAGGCCTGTTAATGTACGCCATTGGGCTATGTAATCCAAATAAAAAATATGAAATGTAGGATCAAAGCCAATCAAATCGGATATCGAATAAGAAACTATGAAGACAAAGTGAATCAGAATCATGGAAAAAGTCATGAAAATCAAAAAGGAGAAAAAAATTCGTAGTGGGGACAAATGTCGGCCGGCCCTCAAGCCTGTTAATGTACGCCCTCGGGCGATGAAATCCAAATCAAATCAAAAATCTGAAATGTTGGATTAAAGCCAATCAAATCGGATAATAAATAAGAGACCCTAAGGACAAAGTGAAGAAAGAAATCCATGAAGGAAAGGCATAAGATGCCAGCTCGCCAAATGGGGATAAATATGAAGAAAAAGGATAAAAAACATGAGGACGAGTGCCTAAATGCGTAAAAACTCTAGAGAATAGCTTAGACATGGGTTATGCAAGACTAAATGCAAAGATCGAGATGCATGCTCATGAATTAGGGTCACAGGGGCAATTTGGTCATTTCCCTGACCAGAGATGATAAATGCCTACATGGGAATGATGCATGGCCTAAGTTGTGTCAAGATGTGTGCCAAATGTCTGGATAATGTCACTTGCAAGAAGTAGGGAGAAGAAAATTCACAAAAAGGATGTAAACGCAATAAATGACAAACATAGGGACTAAAACGCATTTTTTTAACATGCAAATGATGGGTCCAATGTCAATGTGGTACAAGGATGCAAAAATCGCACTTGGATAATTTCCTAAAAAATCAAGGTCTAAAGTGTAAAATTTACACATTAGTGCAAACGTGGCCAAAGTGTGAAGCTAAAGATCGAATCCCAGTGAAAACATGATGTTTAGACAGATTCTATGATCAAATGCAAAATATGATCGTAAAATGTCCCCAAAATGTGCCAGAAAACATTTAAAAAAACCCTAAATGACGGATTTAGAAATAATTTAAGGGTTAAAATGTAAATTTTACGTTCAAAAATGCTTTAATGTGAATTCAGGGATCTAAATGCAAAATTCTCAGAGAAAACAAAGAATTAAAAGTATTTTAAAACTGTAGGGACTAAGATGAAAATGTCTGGACCCATATGCAATAAAAGAAGGAATAAAATGTAAGAATTAAATAAACTAAAGGATTTTAAAACAACAATTTAAATAAAATAAATAAAAAAGAGGTCACCACCGGCGATTTGAAGATCGCCGGTGGCGACGGCTGAGAGGCTCATCCGAGCCTCTCTAGGGGCCTCATCGAAGATCAGAAAGGGGGGAAAAGCTTGAGGAGGAGGCGTGGGGAAGATCTAACGGCATGGATTGAACCCCCGACGGCTGGAAGGTGCCGTCGACCTCCCTCGCCGATCTTCTTCTCCGGCAGAGGCGAGGCTCGCGTGGGAGCGTCCGGAGGTGGTGGCTGGATGCGGTGGCGATTGGTGATGCTTCTGAGGGTCTCGGTGAACGTGCTGGAGGCAGGAAGAGGCTTTGCACGCGGGGGAGTGAGCCTCCCCATCCCATGCTCCGGTGACAGCGGCGGTGTTGGGTTGTCGAGGTGTGGCAGTGGTCCAGGCGACAAGGCAAGGGCTTTCCGAATTCCGTGGGAGCCTTGGGATCATCAGGGGTGCACGCGAGGGCTGCAGCGACGCTTGGGGTGGCCACTGCGCTCCATCGACGTTAGTCGACGATGACAGGGGACTGCGGCGGTGGCATGGACGTCGCGGCGGTCCGGCTGGCTTCCTCTTGAATTAGGGTTTTTGTCTTATTTATTGGATTTTAATTGGATTTAAGTGGGTTTAATTGGATTTTACTTAATTGGGTTTGGTTATTTAATTAATTAGGGTTTTTATTGGATTAATTGTGGATTTTAAATGGATTTTACTTGATTAGGATTTTATTTGATTTTAAGTGGATTTTTAAATGTATTTAAGTGGATTTTTAAATGGATTTTGAATGGATTTAATTTCATTTGTTTGGTTTCAAGTTTAATTGGGTCAGAGTGGGCTAGTAGGGGCCCAATTGGGCTAGGGTTTTGGGTGGTCGCAACCAGAGCATCATCCGAAGGAGCCTACTGCTAAATGACCTCAAAATTAGGGTGTCTACACTATGATAAATGAATTACTATAGTAACCAAATTATTTTCTGTTAATGTAATGACTCGCGTCACTACCAATACAAACACATTAGCCTAAATAATTTCAACATAATTTAAAACTAAATTATAGGAAATTAAGGACCAATTTAAAGTATCTAAACTACTAGGAACATGTGTGTGCAGCTACGAGATTCGACTATGTGCACTAGACTCACCAAAAGCTGCTTGTCTACACCTACAACCTAAAATCACACGAAAACACGCGTGAGTGACCAGAAAGTCACCCAACACACATCCTATGAAAAACTGGAAAACAAATTCAAGTTTTCTCTTTAAAATCATTTTCGCTAAATCGACCAAGCGTCATAAATCGGACCCAACTAGCCAAAGCCACAAATCACATTTCAAAACATTTATCTCTTTTTCTTCTGAAATCACAAGCACATGGGAAAATCATCCATATAGCAAAACTAGGTCTAATGGCCAAAACTACAAAAGCACGGGTCATATCGGCTAAAATCTCAAACATAAGTCACACTGACCAAAACCACAACCACACTGAGTCGTGATGTCCAACATCAGGCAACTAACTTTGGTCACAAGCAGCCACTAAGGTGTAGTGCACTGTCACGAATCTACCACCCTGTGCAAGAGCAAATTCGTCCCATAGTCCTCTTACTTGGAGAACCCTCACAATGCCAACTCCATTTAGGAAGGCTATTTTGTCACTCAAGACGCTATCAACTACGAGACACGTGCACTACTTGCTCTGGCCACCACAAGGTACGTCCTCTTGGCGTCTTTCACACGGTACCCGGTTTGTGGGAGCGTCTCCTCCCCACCCACAGTACCTCGAGCCTTAGTGCTCGAAAACAACTGGAGTATCATACCTCTGGGTCTAGTTGACACCTCAATTCCGAGAACCTCAACATCGGTCTCGTGAACGACAGCCAAGGAGTTTCATACCTTTAAAACTCGATGAACACTTGCCTACAATCTCTTAGTCCCAAGCCTCAACCTGGGTGACGCACCTGACCATCCGAGAATGTTGTCACATCCCTTAGTTCAAGTAGCACAACCCACAATATCTTGGCCCACAAACAGAAAGCACGGAAAACCCTTTTCCAATATCTTGCCAGCCGCCCGTCGTGTCGGAGCACAGGCCGCCGCTGCAGCCTCACGGGAAGGGAAGAGGAAGAAGAAGAAGACGGGAAATGGTGGGGGAAGAGAAATGGCTCACGTGCAGGAGGAGAAAAGAAAAAGGAATGGCACGCAAACCGAGACGGCTGAGCATCTTCCAATCGGACTCCAAATTGGTCCCAGATTGCAACCAGATGCACAGAAAACCACCCACAACCAAGAAACAACAGATTATCCATTAATAAACTATTAAGCACCAAATCACAAATAATACATGGTTTATTAAATACAAAGGATAATCGGGCCCAGATGTTACATGTGCGCTCGGGGAGGGAAAAGAGGAGGAAGAGTGATGCGAAAGGAAAAAGGAGGTGGTGTGACAGGAAAACACGGCTCGTCCACTACTTAAATATGCATGGCTGGTGTTAGTTGCCTACATGCACCGCTGCCCCTTAACATGCATGCGCAGCTGCACGTCTTCCAGCACCAATTGACACAAACACAAGGCCCAACAATTGGTCTTCACCTGCACAACCACGTACACGCACAGCTACAGGAGCATAGTGCCTATACTAGAGAGTAAGACACAAAACAGGTCAAACGGTGGGATCCAAGCACAAAACCACTGAATTACCAAAATGGCCTTGCACTAATAACACTTGCACATTATAAAATTCATTAAAGAGTATATTTACAATTACATAAATTTCTGGGTGTTACAGTGAATTACCGTGGTAACCAGATTTTTACTATGTTAAATGAATTACTATGATAATGAGAAGAAATTCTATGGTAACTATAGGAATTTGTATGGTAACAGTAGTATTTATCTAATAACAAGAAGAATTTATGTAGTAATAAGAAGAATTTCTATGGTAACTGTAGGAATTTTTATGGTAATCGGTAGTATTTATCTAGTAATAATAAGAATTTATATATTAATAAGAAGAATTTCTATGATAACTATAAGAATTTATATGGTAGCCAATAATATTTATCTAGTAACAAGAAGAATTTTTTTGACAATCAGAATAATTCCTCTGGTAACTAGTAGAATTTGTACAGTAAAAGTGCATATTTGCTTAATAGTATTAATGATACTATTTGTATTAAAAGTAGTATTTGCATAGAATTTGTAAAGTATCATGCATACTTAGTTGTTTGCACAAAACTTTACTTGAAATTGTATGCATGACATTAAAATAAATGTTTCCCATCCAACAAAAAAGAAGAAGATTGTGAAGATTTTACAAGTACAGACTGTTGATGATCTTACAGAAATACAAAAGTAGACTCGACACTTTCAGACAGAAGTAGACTTAAACACTTTCAGATATTGTTGTCCATCAGGAAGGTGTTGAGAAGCCCACCACAAGCTTCATGTAAAACCTCATGAAGGAATATAAAAGCAAAATGAACGTCTTATCCAAAGGTAAGCAAGAGATTCATCTACTACGTTGCCAGATTATTTTGTTCTGTTTAACAGGTGGCTCTATTTATATTAATTTAACCCCTTTATTAGCATTTTTGGTTGACCAAAACTTGCAACAAAATGTTACCACTTTTAAGATAAATCGTGATTCTTGAGTTTTGAAACTCATTAAAAATTTTATAAATACCATGTTTAAAAGTAGTCATTTAATCTCATGTGGACTTGCAACTAATTAATAATATTTTCTTAACCACCACAGTCGAACAATTCAGAAGGTCACATAGCCTGATATGTTAAATTGAAGTTATAACATGTAACTTTAAACAAAAATTGAAAAAAAAGAGGATTGGTGCGTGTAATGTAACAAGGAAATGGCTAGCTCGACCATAAAAGTCTATTTCTCTTATAGTATTAGCTAAGAAGCTCGTTATTAATGAATGTAAATGTTGCTGCAAGAATTGTATCCACACCAGTTGGGAAACTTCCCACCACTACAAACCTTTGTCTCTATTTTCACACAAGAAGGCTGAACAAAAGAAAGAAACTTATGGCCATAATAAGTCATGAAAGTTTCAGATTGAGAGAGAGAGAGACAGAAAGTTACGGCCATAATAAGTCATGAAAGTTTCAGATTGAGAGAGAGAGAGAGAGAGCTCGTTGCAAATCACCATTCACCAATGCAATTTTCAAAGAATATTTTGTTACCAATGGAATGGAAGGGTTTTACGATACAATCATTTTCTGTGGTGAAAACTGTAAATCACAAACTTCAAAACTCTATAAAGGAATTATAGGTTGCACAACCTTCTTTCAACATCTTCAGGAAACATTATCGGACGAACAACAACATAGTGTTCTTCAACATCAAAGAATTTTCTAGAATTTTACTTTCTTGCACTTCAAAGAATTTTCTAGAATTTTACTTTCTTGGACGAGAACATCGGACTACTTTCTTTCGTGAAAATTAGCTAATCCATTTTTTCAAGCTTAAATATATACCAATCTCTTTATCGAGGTTATACACGCCATCGTTTGATGATTCCAACTTAGGACAATAAAGTCATCAAACAATTTATTTGAATGAAATTCTGAACCCTCCTAATATTTAGAATTTTAGAAATGTAGGTTAAAAAAATCAAGATCATCAATATGCAAAAACAAAAACTTGAAAATAGTGATGCCTTCAAAGATTTTATCCCATCCATGGTTTGTACATAAAGAAAACGTTATGAATTCAACACCATTTTAACAATGATTACCATAAATGTCTGACAATAGTCTATTTACAATAGCATGTAACCACGAGCAAACATGAAAGAACAAAGAAGCAAAAGTTGGAAAGCCTCACTCATCAAAAATGGAAAGGATACATATAATGGTACCCTCCCACCAATTGCCACTGTAGGAATGATGATAAATGCCTACATGGGAATGATGCATGGCCTAAGTTGTGTCAAGATGTGTGCCAAATGTCTGGATAATGTCACTTGCAAGAAGCAGGGAGAAGAAAAATCACCAAAAGGATGTAAACACAATAAATGACAAACATAGGGACTAAAACGCAAAATTCGCGAAAAGAGTGAGAAATTGGATCAAAAACAGGTTCATGACCCTTATTCTAACATGCAAATGATGGGTCCAATGTCAATGTGGCACAAGGATGCAAAAATCGTACTTGGATAATTTTCTGAAAAGTCAGGGTCTAAAGTGTAAAATTTACACATTAGTGCAAACGTGGCCAAAGTGTGAAGCTAAAGATCGAATCCCAGTGAAAACATGATGTTTAGACAGATTCTATGCTCAAATGCAAAATATGAGCGAAAAACGCCCCCAAAATGTGTTAGAAAATATTTAAAAAAACCCTAAATGACGGATTTAGAAATAATTAAAGGGTCAAAATGTAAATTTTACGTTCAAAAATACTTTAATGTGAATTCAGGGATCTAAATGCAAAATTCTCACAGAAAACAAAGAATAAAAAGTATTTTAAAACTGTAGGGACTAAGATGAAAATGTCTGGACCCATATGCAATAAAAGAAGGAATAAAATGTAAGAATTAAATAAACTAAAGGATTTTAAAACAAAAATTTAAATTAAATAAATAAAAAAGAGGTCACCATCGGCGATTCGAAGATCGCCGGTGGTGACGGTTGAGAGGCTCATCCGAGCCTCTCCAGGGGCCTGATCAAAGATCAGAAAGGGGGAAAAGCTTGAGAAGGAGGCGTGGGGAAGATCCAACGGCGTGGATCGAACCCCCGACGGCTGGAAGGTGCTGTCGACCTCCCTCGCCGATCTTCTTCTTTGGCGGCGGCGAGGCTCGCGTGGGAGCGTCTGGAGGTGGTGGTTGGATGCGGCGGCGATTGGTGACGCTTCTGAGGGTCTCGGCGAACGTTCTGGAGGCAGGAAGAGGCTTCGCGTGCGGGGGAGTGAGCCTCCCCATCCCATGCTCCGATGACAGTGGCGGTGTTGGGTCGTCGAGGCGTGGCAGTGGTCCAGGCGATAAGGTAAGGGCTTTCCGGATTCTGTGGGAGCTTTAGGATCATCAGGGGTGCATAGACATGGAAATCAAGTCCAGGAAAAAATCACGTGGGCCGGGCTGGACTAGGCCTGTCGTAGGCCATGCCGGGCCTAATGGACAGGCCCTCCAAGGCCCGCAGAGTAGGCCCATTTAGGCCCACGAATACTCCCTGGACCGGGCCGGGCCGGGTCGACCCATGCACAGTATAAAAAATATTTTTAAATTTTTTTTTTTAAAAAAACCAGAATAATTTTTTTTGTTATTATTTTTTTTAAAAAAAAATTCAATAATTTTATCTTATAAATACCCCCTCAACCCATTCATTTTTCTTCACAACTCAATTATCTCTTCTACAACTTTCTCAACTACAAATTTCTCTCAATTTTCAAGTGAGGATTTTCAAGTGAAGATTTCGTTGTTTGACTTTGATTCTGTCCGGTCTTCTACTCTCCAGACTCCCCAAATGAATAATTCTTGATATAAAATTTTTTAAAAAAATGTAAAACAAATGATGTAAATATCTTTTGTATTTTTTTATGTAAAAAAATATTGTATTTCAAATATTTTTTTATTAATAAAAAAAATAATTTTAAAATTCTTTTTTAGGCCCAATGGACCGGCCCAACCTAGCCTGGCCCGTCGGCCCGTAGGCCCAGCTCACATACGGGCCATGGGCCGTGCTGGGCCCATGGCCTGTAGGAACAGGCCCAGCCTGGACCAGCCTTCGGGCCTGCCCGACCCGATCCAGGCCCAGGTGGGCTGAGTGTTTCATGGCCTGTGAGGAAGGTATCGTGTCTCAGCAGGGGTGGAAGCTTTGGAAATTCTCTCGAAAGGCTCTCTGGAAAGAAGTTCCTTTTTCCCATCGACGACCAACCCTTCTTATATTCCGGCGAGGTGGTTCTCCGCCGTTGATTCTCCTCTCCTTAGCCCATTAGCGACGTTGGATCGGGCCTGAGCTGGAGGAGGTTGGTCTAGTATCTCGGAGGCTAAGATTTGCTCCGGATTTCTCGAGATTGCTCGTCGGAAAAATAGGGTCGCCAAAATTATTTTTTGATTTTTCAAAAGTTTTGAATTGAATTCTTAAATGAAATTGTGTTGGGCTTATTGGGCTTGGGTTTTGGGCTTTTTATTTGGATTTTTGTTTTGATTTTTATTTTGGACTTTTTTGGACTTTTTAGGGATTTGATTTTAAGATTTTAATTTGGCTTTATGGTTTAATTTAATTTCTTAATTTTGTGATTTAAGGCTTAATTAGGGTTTTAATTAACTTAGTCTTTTTTGTTTTATGATTTTTTTAAGGAAATTTTTAGGGTTTTGATTTTAAGTTTTAAATTAGGGTTTTGAATCTTAATTTAGGTTTTTTATTTATTTATGTTTTATGATTTTAATTAAATTTTTGATTAAGGTTTAATTAGTGGATTTTAAATTAAGGTTTTAATTATTTTAGGTTTTCTTATTTTATTTTGTTTTGGGATTTTTCATGGATTTAGGATTTAAATTTTAAGGTTTTAATTAGGGTTTTGTGAATTAAATATGATTTTCAATTTTGGGATTTAGGGTTTGATTAATTGACTTGAAATTAGGGTTTCAAATTTTAATTAGGGTTTATTTAGAGATTTTTGGACTTTAAATTAGGGTTTATGGGTTTATTCAGTTTTTTGTGTTTATTTAGGGTTTATAGCTTAATTAGGGTTTTGAATTTTATTTAATTGGGATTTTTAATGTATTTTGACTTTAATTGGGGTTTTCGCTTATTTACTTGGATTTTTAAATGATTTAATTTGATTCAAGCTTGAATTATGGTTTTTGTCTTATTTATTGGATTTTAATTGGATTTAAGTGGGTTTAATTGGATTTTACTTAATTAGGTTTGGTTATTTAATTAATTAGGGTTTTTATTGGATTAATTGTGGATTTTAAATGGATTTTACTAGATTAGGGTTTTATTTGATTTTAAGTGGGTTTTAAATGTATTTAAGTGGGTTTTTAAATGGATTTTGAGTGGATTTAATTTCATTTGTTTGGTTTCAAGTTTAATTGGGTCAGAGTGGGCTAGCGTGGGCTTAATTGGGCTAGGGTTTTGGGTGGTCGCAACCAGAGCATCATCCGGAGGAACTTGTTGCCAAATGACCTCAAAATTAGGATGTCTACACTATGATAAATGAATTACTATAGTAACCAAATTATTTCCTGTTAATGTAACGACTCGCGTCACTACCAATACAAACACGTTAGCCTAAATAATTTCAACATAATTTAAAACTAAATTACAAGAAATTAAGGATCAATTTAAAGTATCTAAACTACTAGGAACATGTGTGTGCAGCTACGAGATTCGACTATGTGCACTAGACTCACCAAAAGCTGCTTGTCTACATCTACAACCTAAAAGCACACAAAAACATGCGTGAGTGACCAGAAAGTCACCCAACACATACCCTATGAAAAACCGGAAAACAAATTCAAGTTTTCTCTTTAAAATCATTTTCGCTAAATCGACCAAGCGTCATAATCGGACCCAACTAGCCAAAGCCACAAATCACATTTCAAAACATTTATCTCTTTTTCTTCTGAAATCACAAGCACATGGGAAAATCATCCATATAGCAAAACTAGGTCTAATGGCCAAAACTACGAAAGCACGGGTCATATCGGCTAAAATCTCAAACATAAGTCACACTGACCAAAACCACAACCACACTGAGTCATGATGTCCAACATCAGGCAACTAACTTTGGCCACAAGCAGCCACTAAGGTGTAGTGCACTGTCACAAATCTATCACCCTGTGCAAGAGCGAATCCGTCCCATAGTCCTCCTACTTGGAGAACCCTCACAATGCCAACTCCATTTAGGAAGGCTATTTTGTCACTCAAGACGCTATCAACTACGAGACACGTGCACTACTTGCTCTTGCCACCACAAGGTACGTCCTCTTGGCGTCTTTCACACGGTACCCGATTTGTGGGAGCGTCTCCTCCCCACCCACAGTACCTCGAGTCTTAGTGCTCGAAAACAACTGGAGTATCATACCTCTGGGTCTAGTTGACACCTCAATTCCGAGAACCTCAACATCGGTCTCGTGAACGACAGCCAAGGAGTTTCATACCTCTAAAACTCGATGAACACTTTCCTACAATCTCTTAGTCCCAAGCCTCAACCTGGGTGATGCACCTGACCATCCGAGAATGTTGTCACATCCCCTAATTCAAGCAGCACAACCCACAATATCTTGGCCCACAAACAGAAAGCACGGAAAACCCTTTTCCAAACCGAGCTATATCTCTTTTGAAATTACTTTTCGAAATCATTTTAAATCTTTCAAAAATCCATAAAATTGGCACACCATGTGTCCACATAAGACCACCATTGATGGCCCACAATCTGCCTCAATGTAGGCAATACAAATCAATCCAGTAAAACCACCAAAATCACCTTCAAAATAGTACCCAGGCTTGATTCGGTGTACCAAATTGAACCGTTTGACTGAACTGGGCTCAAGACACTAGAAATGGTAAATCGAAACTCAAAACGATCGTCCAAAAATCCCTACTTTGGTAGAACAAAATTAAATGGTCGATCAAACCAGGTCAACTGTCAATACCCAAGGGTCTAGAACGATAAATCGAATGAATTCGATGGATCGAAACAGGGATCAAGGAGACAATTCTGAAGCAAAAACGACATACTGAATTTTACGAATTCTGTAAAAATGGCTCGAGCCCTAATTTGGCTCCTCACCCAACTTGGGACCAAGGACAGACTCACTAGGAAAAATCCACAAATCACGAATAAAACACGGGACGTAAGAACATAAGTTTATTCCAAAACCACACAAACGAAATCCAAATCCATGCGCCACAGCTCACTAACCAAATTCACAAAGCCACAAGGGTCAAAAATGACCCAAACACACCAATCACCATTAATGGCCGTAAATGCCTTATAATTCATCATAAATTCATAATAAATCCATAATCACATTATACATCTAGATTTCATGCAATCCTAGGCATTTACTACATTTTCATGCATTCTACAAGAGAGTGTGAGATGTGTATCTCATGACGACCGTCAACGACTCTCTGACCGATCACAAGCTCTCAGGCAATCTCAACCTCGACCTCGAGCTCTCGTGCCTCTAGGGAAGAAGGTCAAAGCTCCACATGCTGGCTCGAACCACAACACTTCGTCACTCCCTCACTCACTCACTCTACCATTGCACGGAGGTGGAAGGAAAGAGGGGAAAAACGAGGAGGAGGAGGAGGAAAGAGAGAAGGAAGGAGTGGGTGGTGGAGAGGTGATGGGAGAGGAGTGAAGGTGGAGAGGGGGAGATGTGTGCTTGGGGAGGGAAAAGAGGAGGAAGAGTGATGCAAAAGGAAGAAGGAGGTGGTGTGGCAGGAAAACACGGCTCATCCACTACTTAAATATGCATGGCTGGTGTTAGTTGCCTACATGCACTGCTGCCCCTCAACATGCATGCGTAGCTGCACGTCTTCCAACACCAATTAACACAAACACAAGGCCCAACAATTAGTCTTCACCTGCACAACCACGTACACGCACAACTACAGGAGCATAGTGCCTCTACTAAAGAATAAGGCACAAAATAGGTCAAATGGTGGGATCCAAGCACAAAACCACTGAATTACCAAAATGGCCTTGCACTAATAACACTTGCACATTATAAAATTCATTAAAGAGTATATTTACAATTAAATAAATTTCTGGGTGTTACAGTGAATTACTGTGGTAACCAGATTATTACTATGTTAAATGAATTGCTATGATAATGAGAAGAAATTCTATGGTAACTATAGGAATTTGTATGGTAACAGTAATATTTATCTAATAACAAGAAGAATTTATGTAGTAATAAGAAGAATTTCTATGGTAATTGTAAGAATTTTTATGGTAATCGGTAGTATTTATCTAGTAACAATAAGAATTTATATATTAATAAGAAGAATTTCTTTGATAACTATAAGAATTTATATGGTAGCCAATAATATTTATCTAGTAACAAGAAGAATTTTTCTGACAATCAGAATAATTCCTCTGGTAACTAGTAGAATTTGTACAGTAAAAGTGCATATTTGCTTAATAGTATTAATGATACTATTTGTATTAAAAGTA
>JAMKQA010012904.1:0-48782 GCA_024699735.1 Posidonia australis
TGTGTGCTACTGAAAACAGGATACTGCGCCTGTTTGGTGCGCTAGATTGGTGCATCAGTCTGGGGCGCCACCTATGTGCGTCTAGGTGGGCCAGTGATGTATGCAGAGGAAAAAACAGGAAGCAAAGCAAAGCAAAACATCAGAGGATGCACTATGGAAAAGCATGCAACGGAAATCAATCTGAAGAAACTCGGAAAACAGGCTTCAAAAGATTTAAACAGGTAAATGCAATGCGATGACCTTGAGCTCAAGGGCCTGAAGCCTCACGCAAGATCTCATCTATGTGAACTAGATGCAGGAAGCAATAATCTAGCCAAGCCTCTGGATCATGGACTGATACACATGGTTCTCACAGGGGAGCAGCGTGTAATCAGTCTACCAGATTCAGTCTGGGGCTGAATAACAAAGCAGAAAAAGCAAATGGAAAATAGTTTGATTGAAAACTGAAAACATGCTGGTGGCATCTTGGCAGATCAGAGAATCAATTAGAAAGAAACAAGCTTAAAACTCTGCGATAAAGCCATGCAAGTATGATGCTAATGCAAGTGCATTGATCTTTGACTAGTTTGGCGCGCCTGCTGAGTGCGCCAGATCCGTGCGCGGGTTAAGTGTGATAGGGATGTGCGCCCCAGGGATTCTGGATCAGACTGTGACCTAATCCAGAACCCACCCAGTAGAGATACAAGGGGGATTCATGCAAGTGCTAAAAGGCTCATGCCATGATAAAAATTGGGAAACATGCTGCGAGTGCATAGGGTCAAGAATCACCATGAAAACAAAGCATTTGAAACCAAGGCAAGTGAATGGGTTCATGCATGAAAATGTGTGAAATACTCAAGAACAAGCATGATCTGGATAAAACAAATCAAAACATGTGTAAATGTTGATCAAATGTGCATGCTTCTACGTGCAAGAGCATACATGGTGCATGGCAAAAAAATATTAAACATGGAGCAACAACACGTGTTGATTACATGCTAGAAGTGCAAACATGGATTAACATGGAGATTATTTGCATAGAAGGAACAAGCACGATATCATAAGAACTTCATGAACATGGAACAAAACAACTCATACATGATGTTTTTGGCAGGCTTTATTCAGTTCTAACATGCCATCAAGGAATTGAAAATGGGGAGGTAGAATGCCTACCTCACGATGTGTTCCTTCTTCGCGATATCAGAGATAAGAAAACCTTTTCTGCTTTGGAAGGCTCTAGGACGCAAGGAGGTGATCCAGGGAATGAAAACAGGCTGCTGGACTGGTTGGGAAGCACGTACAAGGGGTCAGGTTTTAGAGTAGGAAATGGCTGGGCGTAGGGATTTCTACTCAGGATTCTTAGTGCTCAAGATTTCATCCTCTCTTTACATGGCTACCTATGGGGGTCCTTTTATAGGGAACTCTCATGGGTAACTTACGGGAATAAGGAGAGCCTTGCAGATGAAGAGCCTGGTAGATTCCAAGACATATTCGCTGCTGAAGGTAACAGCCAAGGAAGGTGGAAAGCCAGCAGCCGCAGCCTGCGCAGCGTTTTGCGCCAGGGATGTGCGCAGGCTAGGTGCGCCACCTATGTGTGCTAGGGAAGTGTGCTAGGTTGGTGTGCTAGGTTGGTGTGCTAGTTTGGTGTGCTAGGTTGGTGTGCTAGCTAGGTGTGCTAGTTAGGTGTGCCAGGTAGGTGCTCTCCCTCACTGGTCTGGTTTTCTAATTGGGCTGCGGGCTTGCTATGGGCTTGGGGTTGGTTCAAGGATCAGCCACATCCAAATCAACAATTGAAGCCTTATCAATGAGTCACCTCAAAATCGAGGTGTCTACAAATAGTATGGTGCTATTGAGCACATATCCAAGGGGCACTACTTCTTTCGCCTGCGCCTCGAGCTGCTTCCCTTGCCTTGATAGTGGTGCAAGCCAGATCACAATGCTATTGCTAGGGTTTTTAGCTATGAGTCCTACTGATACTTGTTGGACCTCATAACCCTTGATGATGTAAGTTGTGAATATATTTTCTTAACATGCCTACTTTGATATTATGCTCCGATGCTACTTCATTGTTTTGATGCTAGGTGGTTCTGCATCCCTTTGTCCAGTATGAGGGATATGACTGTGCTCCTCTAAGCTCCACCTGGGTGTTATGGAGTAAGCAAATAATTTTTTTGTGCATGAAAAAAATCCACTCACTATCTCTCGAGACGCGTATGGCATCAGCTCAGTGATGAGTTCTGCATCCTTGCTCCGCCACAAAAAGACATGGCATCTAAGGCTTCTTCTTGTGCCATAGCTCAATCCAGAGCCGCTAAGGCCTTGACTTGCCAGAGTGGGTTCACTCTTTGGGAGGTTAGCTATGTGAAGTACGTAGCCTGGTTCGAGCAGGTTGGAAAGCAACATTTTTTTGAGGAGGCGGTACGTGAGGTCTAGTGAAGGATGTGGTTAAACGTGGACTGGGCTAGGGTAAACAGCAATTCTACTCCTACATTCTACCATTTTCTGTAAATAATCAAGCTATTTAATACATGTTTCCTTTGTTCCACCTTTCTATGCAAGGTTTTGAGGAGCAATTTCATGCTTTTACAAGGAAATGCAGAGGAAACGGGTATACCAAATGTGCATTTACTTTAATCTCTGGCCCTAACAATATTTCTATTTGCAAATCATCTTTTAACACTCTACCCTTTGTGTAGCTATTGCGTTGGCAAACAATGCTACGGGTAACTTTGAACCTCAATATGTTTAATAAGCTTATACTACTTTATTCTGACTTCATTCTTATGCTTGATTTTGGAGTAACACACCAAGTGACGAGGTGAATGTGGCTAGTAGTGGGGAGTTCACCATTGAGGTTGATGACGAGGACCGGTCTGAGGATGAAGCTACCAATTCTACCTTGGATCCCTCACATGCTCAGGCTGTTGCTTTTGCTTAGTATTCCTGAAGGCTCGATCGTAGCGTCGCACAGATGACTGCTAAAGTAGCGCAAGAAATTGATTCTGAGGAGGAATAGAATTCGTGGGAGGATTAAATTAGTCTTTCCATGGCGTTGTACTCCTTTTCATCTGCTTTGGACTGTATGTAACGCCCCACATTTTCCATAATAATTTAAAACAAATTAAATTACGAGGAAAATAAAAGCTAACAAAAAAATATCATCTACCAGGAACCTATGTGTGCGGCTAGGAGACTCCAGACTATATGCACTACGCTAAACCTCCACATGCTTACACTTGCAAACAAAAAACACGAAGGAAAACGCAAGAGTGACAGAGGTCACCCAGTACGCACCCCAACAAAACCGTAGAAAGAAAATCATAATTAATTCTTTTTTTAAAAATTCATTTTGCAAACCATTTCTCTAAAACCTCACAAACCAGGTCCACATCGGCCAAAACTGCAATTGGGGCTCTACTAGCTTAAAACCACAAGCGAAGGCCCTCAATGGCCAAAACCACACATAGTGAGTCGGGAAGCCCAGTGTCAGGCAACCAAACTCTGGCCACACGTAGTCCACCGAGGAGCAACCATGGCGTTCTGCACTAGTGACAGCCACCCTGTGTAGGAGCATTCACCGTCCCGCGTTTCTTGCTCTCTGGAGAACCCTCAAAAAGCCAACCCCTCCCTGGGATGGCTGTCTTATCTATTACGACACTACCAGCTACGGGGCACGTGTCCCACCCGCACTGGCCACCACAGGGTACGCCTTCTCATGGCATCCTCCACACACGATGCTCAGGAGGGAGTATCATACCTCCACACCTGACGGTAATCAAGCCTCAGTGCTTACAGTGACAGCAGGAGTATCATACCTCCCTTGTCATGCCACAAGACACCTCAACCCGCGGACCACAACCCTAGCCTTGAGACAACAGTCAAGGAGTCTCATACCTCTAGGACCTGACGCCCCTCAGCCTCAGGTATCTCGACCCCCTGACCACTATTAGGGAGTCACGCCCAACCACCCAAGAATGTCTTCACATTCCCAAGTCCCAACGACATGGTCCCACACTATCTCGATCCACACACAAAAAACTAGGAAAAATCATTTTCCAAATCCTACAACTCATCTCTTTGAAATCATTTTCAAACCATTTTCATATCTTTGAAAACACTTCCAAAACCTCACCAAAATAGGGCATCAGGTGTCTCGAGGGACCCCCACTGACGGCCAATAGTCCCATCTCAATGGAACAAAGCAAACCAATCCGAGAAACCCACAGAAAATAGATTATATAACATATTTGGGCCCTATTTTGACATGTCGAAAAACAGGTTCGGTATTCCGAAATCCACTGATACGACATGTCGTTCTGTCTCCGATATGCCAAAATTCACTAGATCGGTTGACCAGAAGTATTCGATAGGCCAAATCGATGGGAGGACCAATACTATCAGAAAAATGGTATGCTGAATGGATTCGGTATACCGAAATTCACTGATTTGGTATACCGTTTCCACTTTGGAATGCTGAATTCTGCGAATCCCAGAAAATGGCCCAAAACCCTACTATTTGAAATCGCCCAAAGTGGGAGCTTTGATTGGACCCCCAAAACATCCACCAAAAAGCTCACGGAAAACATAAGATGTAGACCCTCGAGTCTACTGCAAAACCCAACAAACAAAACCAAAATCCATTCGTCACGCATCCTGATATAAAATCAAAAAGACATAAGGGTCAAAACGACCCAAAACTCAACCACTGGCATAAATGCCCATTAATCTACCATAAATTCTCATAAAATCGTAATAAATTCTAGGAATGTAAATTTACCTAGATTTCATGCAATCCTATAAATTACTACCAATTTCATACTCTCTATTACAAGGTTGGAGATGCGTAACTGAGAAATGCATGTCGGCAATCCTCTGGTCGACTCCTGCGACCACGACCCCCCTTGGGGCACACACTGCCATAGGGGCACACCACCAGAGCTCCACACACTACCACGAGCCACCGTACGCCTCTGTCGTCCCTTGAGCACACCAAAAAGAGGAGGGGGAACGCAGGGGTGGAGGGATAGGGGAGGGAGAGTGAAAGAGAGAGATGAGAAGGTGGTGTGAGATGGGTGGAGGGAGAGAACGAGTGGAAGGAGAGGAAAAAGAAGAGAAGTGGCATGCTTGGGAGGGAAGACGCACAAAGAAGGAGAGGAGGAGAAGAAGGTTGAGCTGGTCAGCCATGCGCATGGACTGATAAAGCCATGTAAGGTGGTAGCTGAGGGCGTGCACAACAGCACATCCCGCCTAACACAAACCACACGAGCTCACCAACTCACACCACCAACTCACTCCCACCAACCGTCCCACAAATGCAGGCCCGACACAGACCCACACCCGAGCTCCACACACACAGTGCCACAATGCACAGTGCCAAACCATGCACAAGGACACGCAATAGAAGCCGACCCACGAGGCCCAAGCTAAAAAACACAAAACCACGCAACGGGCTTCGAAATAGTAACACCCACCCAGGAATAAATTCCTTAAAATGTAAATAATTACAAAATGAATTTTACTGGTGTTACATCCTAACCACCTTAAAAGAAGATTTTGCCATCAAAATCACTAGGTGAAAAGATGTGGGTACTGGGAAGGATGGATTCCTCACGTTCCCACGTGGCCTCCTTGGCTCCATGATGCTGCCACCACACCAAAACTAGTAGAATCACCTTATTCCGCAACATTTGCTCCTTGCGGTCAACAATCTGAACGACATCCTCCACAAAGGACAGATCTTCTAGGACCCATTCTGGCTGAGCTAGAATCACATGAGATGCGTTAACCAGACACTTCCTCAGCATGGAGACATGGAACACGTCGTGCACAGACAACATCTCTGGTGGTAGATCCAACCGATAAGCAACCTCACTGATCCTCTGGGTGATCTGGTAGGGACCAATATAGCGTGGACTCAGCTTTCCATGCTTCCCGAACCTCATGACACCCTTGGTCGGTGACAACTTTAGAAACACAGTCTCCCACCAGAAATTCCAACAATCTTTGCCTCCTTTGGCATAGCTCTTTTGTCGACTCTTTGCATCTAATAACCTACTACGGATCAAATACACCTTGTCTGCATACAGCTGCACAAGCTCAGGACCAATTAACTGACGCTCACCCACATCTCTCCAGCAAACTAGCAATCTGCATGGCCTACCATACAGGGCTTCGCACGGTGCCATCTTGATGCTCAAGTGATAACTATTGTTGTAGGCGAACTCAATCAATGGCAAATGGTCCTCCCAACTCCCTTGAAAGTCTAAGGCACATGCTCTAAGCATATTCTCCACTGTCTGGATAATCCTCTCTGTTTGACCATCTGACTGAGGATGAAATGTCATACTATAGTTGAGCACGATGCCAATGGCCTCCTGCAGAGTTCTTCAGAACCTTGAAGTGAACCTCGTGTCTTTGTTTGACACGATGGACACTGGAACACCATGCAACCTAACAACCTCTGAGACATACAACTCCACCAAGCAGTGCATCGAGAGCATCACTCGAATGGCCAGGAAGTGAGTAGACTTGGTCAGTCAATCCACAATCACCCACACGGTGTTGTTCTTCTTCTGAGTCGACAGCAAACCAGTCACAAAGTCAATCGAGATGTGCTCCCACTTCCATATAGGAATATCCAACGGCTACAGGTCCCTCCAGGTCTCTAGTGCTCTACCTTGACCAGCCAGTTGGTGGTCCACCTCATCACATGGTCAGCAACATCTCTCTACATGCTAGGCCACCAAAAGTTCCTCTTCAGGTCTCGGTACATCTTCATACTCCCAGGGTGAATAGTGGCCTACATCGATGCGCTTCATCCAACAACCTTTGCCTAGCCTCCTCATGCTAGGGCACATATAGACCTATATCATACCTCATCTCTCCATATGCCATAACAGAGAAATGAGGCTCTCCACCAGCCTCCAACATCTCAAACACAGCCTAAACAAATGGATCCAACAGTTGAAAGGTGACAATAAACTCTACCAACTTAGGGCAAACAAACAGGTTGGCCACCTAGGCACCAATCGTTCCCCGAGCTTGCTGTTTTAGCCTGTAGCTCAATAGATCCTCCAGCATGATCTACTCCTTGACCATCAGGCTCACCATCACGTGCGTACACCGACTCAGGCATCAGCGACCACATTGGCCTTGCCGGGATGCTAGGACAAGTTGAAGTCATAGTCCTTTAGATATTCCCCCTAGCGATGCTACCTCATGTTGAGGTCTCTCTGTGTGAAGATATACTTCAAGCTTTGATGATTGGTGAAGACCTCAAACTGCTCCCTATAGAGATAGTGTCCCCAGAGCTTGAGAGCGAACATTATGGCAGCCATCTCTAAATCGTTGGTTGAGTAGTTCTTCTCATGATCCTTTAGCTGGCGTGAAGCATTTGTGATGATATTGCCATGCTACATCAAGACACACCCTAACCCAACACCACTAGCATCACTATACACAGTGAAGCCACCACTTCCAAAAGGCAGAGTTAACATAGAGGCAGAAACTAGATGAGACTTCAACTTTTGGAAACTTGCCTCACAATTCTCGTCCAAGCAAAAAGGACCTCCCTTCTTGGTCAACTCTATCAAAGGCACGACTATGGAGGAGAAATCTCTAATAAACCTCCTATAATAGCCCGCTAGACCCAAGAAACTCCTGATCTTGGTCATAGTCCTGGGTTGTTCCCAACTGCTCACTGCCTCGACCTTGGCAGGATCCACTCTGATGCCGTCTCCAGAAATCAAATGGCCAAGTAACATGACTTCACTCATCCAAACCTCACACTTGGAGAATTTGGCGTATAGCTGATGACACCTTAGAGTATCGAAAACCACCGTCAGCTACAATGCATGAGTCTCAACATCAAGGGAGTAGACCAGCACATCATCAACAAAAACCATGATGAACTGGTCCAGAAAAGGGCTGAAAATCCTGTTCATCAGATCCATAAATGCAGTCGGTGCATTGGTCAAACCGAAGGGCATGACCGTGAACTCGTAATGCCCATACCACACATGGAAAGCAGTCTTCTGAATGTCTGAGTCTTGTATCCTCAACTGGTGATACCCTGACCTCAGATTAATCCTCTAGAACACGGATGCAGACTGCAACTGGTCAAATAGGTCATCAATGCGAGGTAAGGGACACTTATTCTTCACCATGATCTAGTTTAGCATTCGATAGTCTATACACAGTCAGAGCGAACCATCCTTCTTACGGATGAACAAGATAGGCACTCCCCATGGAGACACACTCGACTTGTTAAAACCCTTGTCTAGCAACTCTTGTAACTGAGTCTTGATGTCTCGCAACTCCACTAGCACCATGCGAAAGGGAGGCGTCGACACAACACCAGAATCGGGGATCAGATCGATCGAGAACTCTACTTCCCTGTGAGGTGACATATTAGGTAAATCGTCAAGGAAAATGTCAGGATATTCACACACCACAGAGAAGTCGTGATCACGCAACTTAGGAGAAGTGGAGGTAACTATACTAGCTAGATACTCGATACAACCCCTGACTAAAAACTTATAAGGCTTCATAGCTGAAATGACAAGCTTAGGCTCACCCTGACACCCACCTTGCACAAAGAAAGACCCATCCTTAGGAGACCTGAACCCTATCGCGAATGACTCGGAGATAAAGGAGAAAGAACTCCCTGAGTCAAACAACACTTTGTCCATCCGATCAGCCACAATAAAAGAACCTAATGATCAAACAAAACAATACCACACATCCATACAATCAGGCAGATGTCTAGATTACAAGGATATTACAACAAATCTCAAATGGTTACAGAACTACCTAATCATCCTTACCCTCAACAACATCTCCCGAAGACCTAGCGCCTAGAGCTACAATGGTGAACACCCATCCCCTAGTCAACTGCTGTGGTGTGCTTCCTGCCTTCTTTGGTGGTTCCAGACAAGATCTCTGAATGTGTCTCGCCTTCCCACAATTATAGCACACCACTGGAGCTGAGGTCCACCTAGGTTGGGGATAATATGCAGCGATGTGGCCCACTTGACCACAGTTAAAGCAATGGTTCCCACTAGGAGCACTGAACCCTATTTGAGTGAGGCCAACTCTGCTACCCCAAATAGAACTCCTTTGACCCGCAGAGGAAACATTGGACCTCGCCTTTTGCTTCTTCTTAGGGCTACCTGAACTACTAGAACTTGGAGAACTGGAGAAGGAGAACCGGGAAGTAAAAGAGGACTTACCCTTCCCTTTGGGACGACTCTCCAAAATCTTTTGATGCTCAGCCTCAAAGCGATACGCCATCCTAACCATGTCCTCCACAGTCTGTTACCGACAGCCCATCACCTTCACCCATAGCCTTGGGTTCAAGCCGTCCAGAAACCTTTGCGTCCACTCCTCAGACTCATAGGCAGGAGCAAAACGTTCCAGCCAAGCAAACTTAGTTTCATACTCAAGCACCGACATCGTGCCCTGCTTTAGACATTGGAAATCTCGACAAAGCTGCTCCTTCACATGAGTGGGAAAATCCTTGTCATAGAAGGCCGTCTTGAAATCCTTCCACTGGATGCTAACAGTGACTGAGTCCAGGAACTTCAACTACCTCACAGACTTCCACTACCTATCTGCCTCACCATCCAGCAGATAATTCGCCAGCCGCACCCAATGCTCCTGTAGGCACTCCATGCTCTCCAGCATCTTCACCACCTTCTCCAACCAGGCCTTGCTCTCCTCAACACTGACCTTGCCTTTGAACGATGGCGGATGAAGCTTCGTGAACTGGTTCAGCCATGGGTCACCTGACGACTCACTAGCACTACTCATGCTAAATGTGTGAGAGATCCTGTGCGCCAAACTTTGGCCACACGCAATCTGCCGAGGAGTGGCCATGGCGTTCTGCACTGCCATGGTGACGGCCACCCTGTGCAGGAGCATTCACCGTCTCACGATTCTTCCTCTCTAGAGAACCCTCAAAAAACCAACCCCTCCCTAGGAAGGTTGTCCTGTCTCTCAGGATTCTACTAGCTATGGGGCACGTGTCCCACCCACATTGGCCACCACAGGGTACGTCTCCTCATGGCGTCCTCCACACATGGTGCTCAGGAGGGAGTATCATACCTCCACACCCGATGACACTCAAGCCTCAGTACTCATAGCGACAGTAACAGTATCATACCTCCCCTTCATACCACAAGACACCTCAATCCACGGACCACAACCCTAGCCTCGAGACGACAGTCAAGGAGTCTCATACCTCTAGGACCTGATGCCCCTTAACCTCGGGTATCTTGGCCCCCCGACCTCGACTAGGGAGCCATGCCCAACCACTTGAGATTGTCTTCACATGCCCTGGTCCTGATAACATAGTCCTACACTGTCTCGGTCCACACACAAAAAACTAGGAAAAATAATTTTCCAAATCTGCCAACTCATCTCTTTGAAATCATTTTCAAACCATTTTCATATCATTGAAATCTCTTCCAAAACCTCTGTAAAACAGGGCATCAGGTGTCCCGAGGGACCCCCACTAATGGCCCACAGTCCCATCTCAATGGGACAAAAAAACCCAATCCGAGAAACCCACAAAAATCAGATTATATAACATATTTGGCCTTTGGTTAGGCATGCCAAAAAACCTGTTCAGTATGACGAAATCCATTGATTCGGCATGTCGTTTTGTCTTCGGTATTCCGAAATTCACTGGAACGGTCGACCAGAAGGATTCAACAGGTTGAATCGACCGGAGGACCAATACTGTTAGAACAACGGTATGCCGAATAGATTCGGTATACCGTTTCCACTTCGGTATGCTGAATTATGTGGATCCCAGACAATGGCCCAAAACCCTACTATTTGAAGTTACCCAAAGTGGGAGCACCAATCGAACCTCCTAAACAATGACCAAAAATCTCACAAAAAAACATAAGATGTAGACCCTTATGTCATGCATCTAGATATAAAATCGTAAAGACATAAGGGTCAAAACAACCAAAAACTCAACCACTGGCATAAATGCCCATAAATCCACCGTAAATTCTCATAAAATCGTAATAAATTCTAAGAATCTAAATTTACCTAGATTTCATGCAATCCTATCAATTTCTACCAATTTCATGCTCTCTATTACAGGGTTGGAGATGTGTACCTGAGAAATGTGTGTCAACGATCCTCCAGCCGACTCTAACGACCACGATCCTCATCGGGGCACACACAACCACAAAGGCACACCACTCAGCTCCACACGCTGCCATGAGCCATCGCACACCTCTGTCGTCCCTTGAGCACACCGAAAAGAGGAGGGGGAATGTAGGGGAGGAGGGACAAGGGAGGGAGATTGAAAGAGAGAAAGAGAGAGACAGAAAGGTGGAGTGAGATGGGTGGAGGGAGAGAACGAATGGAAGGAGAGGAAAAAGAAGAGAAATGGCATGCTCAGGATGGGAAGACGCATGGAGAAGGAGAGGAAGGTTGAGCTGGTCGACCGCGCGCATGGGCTTATAAAGTCATGCAAGATGGTAGTTGAGCACGTACACAACCGCACATCCTGCCTACCACAGACCACATGAGCTCACCAACTCACCACCAACTCGGTCCCATCAACTGGCCCACAAACGCGGGCCCCACACCGACACACACCCAGGCCCCACACGCATAGTGCTAGAATGCACAGTGCCAAACCACGCACAGGGACATGCAACAGAAGTTGGCCCACGAGGCCCAAGCCTAAAAACAAAAAACCACACAACGGGCCTTGGAACAGTAACACCCGCCCAGGAATAAATTCATTAAAATGTAAATAATTACAAAATGAATTTTATGGGTGTTACAGTGTAGAACATGTGACTTTACCATACTTTGTTTTAATATGCATGAAAACTTATTCTATCTGCCTATATTTGTGTTGTATTGTTTATGTGCTTTACAAGTGACTGGATGATTTTGTGCCAGTTAGGCAGGCCATCCACAAAACCAGATTCTGCCATTGACCTCTAGGCTTGGTGCATCACTATGGTGCACCATATTGGTAAGTGCGCCACCCTAGTGTGCCAAACTGATGCGTCCAACTAGTGCACCTAGCTGGTAAACCATACTAGTGTGCATATTGGTGTGCCTGGCACCCTGCACCATTCAGGCTTCCTTTTTTGTTGCATCTGCACTTTCCTTCTCATATCTTTACCTATTTTCTAAGCACAAGCATACCCTTTCAGTCGTCACCCTTCTTCTCCATTTACGTAGTCACCTAAGGCTTGTTTTCTTCCCTTTGGACGTTGGCAATGCTGCCGTAGACACATCATTTTTTTGCAGGAACTCACCAACAGTCTCTAAAAAGGGTGTGATGCGGTGGTGATGCACTATGGTGATGGATGGCTCACTAACTTTCTTCCAAAGCCCATTAAACACCCTAGAACAGCCTAAACCTTCAAAATCTTCATTTACCACAACCCATAGCCTCAACATGGTCTTGAGAGATTGAAGAATAGGCCTAGAATCCTGAAGCCAGGCCCATCATTGAGTTTGGTGTGCATTCAAAGTGAGGGTTTGAGATGAGAATTTTAGGTAGTTATCTGTGGTGGATACTCTGAGTGGAAATAACCAACGGAGAGTATTGGTGCGAATAGCCAGAGAAGTGCCCTATTTCAAAACACTGTAGCCGACGAGCTTAGTGAACATTTTGGATCACTGATTTACGCCTCCTTATTGGCTCACCTGGATCTGGGAATGTTCTATAGCCTTCATGGACTATCGTGCCCCTGCTTTCATGCCTTTAAACCCAATCAAATCCTTCAAAAAGAAATCCGAACCACTTGACCCAAACCGTTACCCTTCAACAACAACCATCAAACTGTTGCTCCTATATAATAGCCTTGTCACCTACGAGAAGGCATGCTGAGAATTCTAGAAGCTCCCCTCGCATGCTCCATCGACCTAGACCTCTAATTCTCAGCCTCGAGCATCCAGAGCACCCATCGCTTAGAAATTTGGCCATCCAGCGTCGAAATTCCCTGGCAAACCACCCATAGTGAACCACCTAACTCAAGCAATCCTCATTTGAGCACCACCATCCCTTAGTTGACCCTAACTCTTGTCCCATGTGTGTGAATCACGTTTGAGGCCAAAACATTGCTGCCATCCTAGCATTGCATCAATCACTAGCAAGAAATCCAATTAGTAGCTTTTCTCGCATTTGAACGAGGAAGTTCACATCAATTCTTCACAAGAGCCTCCTCTCTTGCTCTAGTGATACATCCTTTACTAGAGCCTAGTATGTTGGCGTATTTTGCATTGCATTTCATCACTGTTTACTGTCAAATTTTCAGTTTTCTTTTTTGGCATTGCATCCCTACATCAGCAATGCACTTGTGGGTTCGGGTGAGGCTTCGATTGCTGAACTCAAACCTCGTGTGTCATTAAATTTGCTCGTCTACCCTTGATGATGAGAGCATGTCATCCCTTGGACCACAAGATGGCTGACCATCCTTCCCATGGCGGACCTATGGTGAGCTCACTAAGATTGATGAGATGAGCTGCATTTCATTTTCTTCCACCATGCATGACATCCATTCCCTTTGTCTAGGCCTCCATCCTTCTCCATTGCCTCGTCAATCCAAAACAGAGCTCATCAGCCTCTGAAATGGCTAGAGAGTTCAGTTTGACGGGAACTTTGGTGAGCTACGTGGGTGGGGAGATCCAAACGTTCACCACATGTTTCGATTGCATCTCTGTCTTCATGATACTATGTTCTTGCTTACATGGCTTTTTATCATTTGATTCCAATGTTTTATTGATCATAATTGGGCGATGAAGTTCACTATGACTGAATTGCAAAATAGTAGGTGCAATTTTCCATTAGACTGTATGAGTGCACATCCTTAGCGAATGGTGTTAGCATAGTATCCCAATGAAACTTAGCAGCATGTTTTGCTAGCAATTCAGATAGTTTACAGAGCAGTTGTTTACCTTCTTGTTTGATTTTTACTTGACTTTCTTGCTTTGTTTCACTTCCATAACATGTTTTATTACATCCTAGTATGGCATCTTGCATCCTGCCTTAAGGTGCACATTTATTTTGCCATTATTTGCCTACATTGGTCATTTTGCGAGCGAGTCAAATAAAGAAAGATTGAATTTCGGGTGCATGGGGGTGCCTAACACCTTAACAGGAGTCCTTACCCTTTCTTTGGAATGCAACGACCAAAATGTTGCATCCATTGGCATGGATTTGCACATTCATGTTCTTCCTTCCTGGATTTCATCGATTATTTCATATTATGTTTTTCCTTGTCTTCCATTTTCAAATAGACTAGGTGGCAACTCAATTTTGTGTTTCCTTATCCTTTCCATGCTTTGTTTTGGTGTTTTCGAGTTGAATATCTCTCCTTAGATTCACCACTTTTTTCATGACCTTATCAGTTCACGAGTCAGGTTTCCATACCCAACCCTCATAAGTCAACTCTATCAGCATGGTCACAGGAATTAGCGACTTCGCTAGAGAGATATGAGACTCCAACTTTCGTTTTAGTTTTACACTCGCATTAGCCTTATTGTTTGCTTCCTTTGCTTAGCCTTGCTTGATATTCTTAGCATAGTTTTGCCTTATTTTCTTATATGATGTAACAAAATATGTTTATTGGATGATTGTCTTCTTACACACATTTGCTTATGCTACTACACCTACACATATTGCGATACATGCCTTTTGATGTGATGGATGTTTCTCCTATCACAACCATGTCCACACAACACATGCACATGCCATGATCATGCCTTTTGCATGTTGTATTCACTTGTGAGTTTGGATGTTTGTTTCCTTTTTTTTTTCTCCTTGCCATGTTTAGGAGAGTAGAGACATGATTGCCTCCTCCTAGTTTAATTAAAAGATACAAACACATAAAACTAACAATAAGGCCTAACTAGTGACAAATTCAAACTTCTCCATCTAGATTAATAATGCGCAAGTAAAAGACACAAAGCATAATTGCATGATTGATCATATGGGTGCATGCGTCTTCTGCTCTCCAGAGTCCACCCTTTAGTATGAGACGGGCAATTTAGGTAACCTGTTCTATGGCTTCGGTGTGGGACATGTTGCTAGTTTGTCCTTCCTTGTCTAGGGTCGTGTCGGTGTTAGTAGAGGGTATAACTCCTTCCTATTGTAGGAGACGAGGCCCTAAATGCACAACCCGTCCACTGCTAGTGCTTTGAGCTAGAATTTAGGGTAGGGACCTACATTTTCTGCCTTGAGTCGGAGACCTGGATACCATATGAGATTCTACAGTAGCCAGCCACTTAGGACACACTTAGATGGTGAGAGAGCGCAACTTAGTTGCATTCATATGCATGTGTGCCATTCATGCCACCTTAATAACCTCTGCATTGTGTCTTTGCCTGTTGCCCTTTGGGTTCTAACACCCACTTTGCTGTCTCCTCCACAGGTCTTTGCACGAGTTCCTTAGCCAGAGCCTGCGTGATCCTTTTGCTGATTCCCCATTTACAGCATTTTCTCGAACATCTCTTTCCCAAGCTATCCATCGTTTCCAATGAAAGCTCGTCGTAGACTACATCCACCTTCATATTGATGCTGTCCTATTTGTACTCACTCTCAGATCACCATGGCCCAATGTGTTAGCAAGTCACTCTTCTCTATTGCTCAGGAGGGAATTTCCATTTCTATCCCTCCTTCCATTGTGCTGACTTTTGTTGTTTCCTCTACTCCCTATGACAATAACTTTGTGCTGATTGAGGTTTGCTGTCCTTTTGTTTTGGGACACTAGCAAACCTTGATCGGTTTGGACCCCGTCACCAAGTCTGTTATGGTGACTGTCATGCAGGCCCCAAAGATGCGAGTCTCCTACCCTTTTCTGGGCTCAATCTCTTGTACTTTTCTGCCTACTGCAACAGTTCCCTTGATAGGTTCCCTTCCTATTTGACAGTCTTATTTTTAGCTTGCCTTTTCATCGATCCCATTTTCTGTTTTGACCATTGGTATTGCTGCCAATGGGTCTCCAGCCATGTAGGCTCAGCATCTCTAGGCCCTTGCCTAAGTGTTGCAAGGCATGGCCCTTTCTTTGGACCCCACCTTGTTGCCATCTGTCTCTCCTATTCCTGAAGTTCATCCGCAACCTGCTTCTCTATTTCAGGCTGCACTTATCACACCACCACCTCTGCCATCACCCTAGCCTCTTGTAGTGTTGGTGATGGGATCATCGACTTTGCCACTTGTTCCACCACAGCAATACTCACCACATGCAACTCCTACTTCTAATGGCCATCCTTTTGGGTTGGTGGGAACACAGTGCCCCAAGAGCTCATTGTCCATGGTCGTACCAATACAACAACTGCTACTCCTACACTTAGCACCATCTGTGTATCAGACACATGTTCCATCATGTATGCCATAACACCAAACACCATTGCACGGGTATGCCAGCCATCCGACCATTACACTAGGTGGTAAGATGGTGGATTCGAAGGAGCACCTTGGTGCAACCCACACGGCGTACATTAGTCCTGCCCTAGTTGCACCTTCTCCAATAGCAGAAATCTCATACGCTCTCCTCACTAGGGTGAGCGTTCTGGAAAGAGCACTACATGTAGTGTAAGGCAGGGACCACCAACCTTACCATTTCTAGGACCTTTGCTACTTCCCAGAGGCTACTCTCCCATTGAACTTCCACATCTCGGACTTTGATACGTACAACAGTAAAGGCTACCCTATCTTCCATCTAAGGGCGTACTGTGGGGATCTCGTTCAACTTCAGGTTGATGAAAGGTTACTCATCTACTTGTTCCTGAAAAGTCTCATTGGTCCTGCCCTAATGTGCTTCACGTCCTTAGACATGGGCATGATCAAGACCTGGAATGACCTTAGCTAGGCATTCCTAGAACAGTACTCCTTTAATATAGACATGGTCCAAAAGTGCAAGGACCTAGCTGCCACCAAGCAAAGGTCCCACAAACCATTCATGGAGTATGTTGGGCATTGGTGTGACTTAGCTTCGCAGGTTGGTGATAGACCCTCTGATGAGGAGTTTATTGAGATCATTATCTGTGGGGCATAGCCAGCAACAGGGGCTTTGCTTAGTATTCAACCAATCACAACTGTTGCATCTCTCATTCAAGTAGGTGCACATGTGGAGAGCTCTTTGAGATGTGGTAGCTTTCCTGCCCTCACTACATTTGCTAAGTAGGCCACCACACCTAGCCATAACGTCGACACCAACAGTAGCAACAACAATAATGGCTCTAACGCCAAACAGAGGGATCTACTCAAGAACTCCATCGCGTATAATCGATCCCTAGTTGCGCTTGTTAATGTGTTGAGCCCGCTTGTCCTGAATCAGGTAGTGTACACCGTAGCTCCTAGGACACCCCGCACCCTGCACCTCACATATCACCATTACTACTGAGCTAGTGTATCCACCCTCACCGGTAAGGCAAAGACAGCACCAAGGACAGAGATGGCCTTGTTGCCCCAAAAGAGGCAACACACCACTAGTCAAGCCTCTAAGCGCAGTTCTCCCCAAGGTCGCGTCATTGCTGAGACTTTTGTAGGTCCGCCCATCTCTGAATCCACTTCCACCATAGTACAAAGCAAACCTTTATTGTAGTTTCTATAAAGTTGCGGGACATTCTACGGAGAACTACTTCACGCTCTAGAATGCTGTTCAGGACCTGATTGACTGGAAGGTCATTATCATCAACACCTAGGAGACAGAGTCTTCACTAGCCTCACCAGCCTCACCAACACCACCAGCACAACCTAGTGTAGTGAACCAAACATTGCTTAAGAATTCGAGCTCGGGAACTCCTGAGACTTCAGGAGTCCACTCTATCTTTCTTGTTGGGTTTGTTTCTTCTTCGTCAGACCATTTTGCTTTGATTCACCCTATCTTTGTACCTTTTCCATTTCAACTTTACTAATCTTTCCTTGACAGTTCCCATTCCGTGATCAACATGATCCGATTAACTGCCAAGTCGGGTTGCGTGGCCACGTAGCCCACCATCAAATCCATCCCACCAGTCTATTTGCAAGCAAGCCCCAAGGCAGAGTCCACCCAGCAAACCCCAACATCAACTCCTCCTACAGCATCTTTTATCACACCAACCATGGCCCAATTGGAATTGGAGGCCCGCACACCTGTAATGTGACATCTGGGCCTGATTATCCATTTTTACTTATAAATCATGTAATTAATTGCAATATTGTATAAATAATTTATTAATAGATAATCTGTTATTTCTTGGATGTGTGAGTTTGTGGTTGGCTTTCTGTGCACCTACTTGTGATTTGGGACCAATGTGGAGTCCGATTTGAAGATGCAGTCACCTCGATTTACGTGCTCATCTTTTCTTCCTTTCTTTCCTTCTTTTTCTCCTTCCTTTTTCTCTCTATCTCATGAGCCATACCCTTCCACCCCTTCCCCGTCTTCTTCTTCCTCTTCTTCCACACCCGTGCCACCAGCGACGGAAGCCCGTACCTCCCGTCTCCTCTGATGGAATGGATGATCGGCGCCATACGGGAGGAGGCAAAGATAAAGAGAGGGAGGCAGGAGTGGGCAGAGGCGGAGAGTGGCGAGAGAGGAGAAGAGAAAGATGAGCGGCGCGTAACCGAGGAGGAGGTGGTGGTTGTCCGTGTGGTCCGCCGACGGGAGAGGCTTCACCGGGGTGCGGTGAACTCGCCGGAGTTGCGTGGGCTGCCTGAGAGGTACGCGACCCCTCCTTTCTTCCATTTCTTGCTTCCTTGAAAATAATTAGAAAATTCATGGAAATTGTAGAAAAATAGGGAAAATGATGAGAAAGAGTTGTAAGGCATGAAAACATAGATATCATGCGGTTAGGATGAAGAATATGTGGTATTGAATGTGATTTGGGATGTAAACTAAAGTTGGTTTCATTGAGCTCTTCCCCTTTGTGATTCTCGAATGAATCACATAGTTGATGGATTGAGGAATGGATTAATGGGCTTTGAAGTAGAGTCAATGGTCTACGCCCCATGATTTATTGGGAAATTTTGGTGTGTGTTTGGGAGGTCCGATCGGGACTCCTACATAGGGCGATTTTCTCCTCATGGAACAGGGGGTGCCGTGGTTGGGGGTATTTTGGTATGCCGAAATCCTGACAGATTAAGCCAGGATGCCAGGTTTAGGTAGACCGAAATCATCCGATTGACCGAATTAGGGATTTTCGGTATATCGAAAATGTTCGGTATACAAAACCAAGGAATTTCGGTATGCCGAACCTTGTTTCGGCTTGCCGTTTTTGCCCTAACCCTGATATGCATAAATATGAATTTAAGTGAAGGATAAATGATTTTAAAAGGCATGTTGAGCATATGTAAATGATGTTTTCCCCATGTAATGACATGGAGGAATGTGGAACCCAAATAAATAGATTTGGGCATGGTTTTGGGTTTTAGACCCTATAAATGAACAAATGGCTGATTTTGTGTGGTCTATGGGCATGAGACCCAATTTATGATTCTAAGCATGGTTTTAATGATTTAAGTTGGGACCCCAGTGGAGGGTCAGGTGTTGCATGGAAACAGATTCCTGCAACGAAAAGAATGAAATGGATAATGGTTTTGGAAAGAAAAGCTTAAAGAGTTTTGGAAAAGAAACACTAATAATGTGTTAAGAAACCACGGGGGTTGGTGTCGACAACGTGGTGGGAGTATGAGGCTCCAATGGAACCAGTTGCCTGACTTGACTATGGATGCCGAGCATGAGACGATGCAAGCTGAGCCTGGGACGTTGTACCTAGTTGTTCGGGTCACCAAGCTCGTGATGGTGTAGGCTGAGCCTAGTTTATTGAGCCTAGTTGTTCAAGTCACCGACGGTGTAGGCTAAGACTGGGTCGTTGTACCTAGTTATTCAAGTCACCGTTGGGGCATCAGACAAAGGCGTATCCTCGTGCATGCATGAAAGAATTAAGGTCGGTTGGCCGGGGCTATGGCATCTCGCACGGGGAATTTTACTACGGTAGTGCTGGGATGTAGGGGAAATGATGTCCTCACCTACTGCTTGTGTGCCTGTTTCCCCTGATCAAGGTAACAACAGTAAAGAAAAGTGGAATTATAAAATGAAAAGAAATGTGGTTTGTCTAGGATTGGACTCATGAATGGTCCTAAAATCTTGGAATGAAATGATGATGATGTTTTAACCAGTTACTAGCCAATATTTATGATTTTGGTTTTGAGCCTAAGAGGAAATATGTTTTAGGCTAGATCTGGTCAGAAATGTGAATTTGGAAGTGTGATTTTGGGAAGAAATCCCAAGTATTGAAAAAGGGCATGTTATGGAAAATGAATTCTAAAGGTTTTAGAAGAAAATGCAAAGGTGTGTTTTTGAAAGAGAATGTGGTTTTGGAATAAGTTTCCAAATGTTTTGAGAAAAGAAAAGAAACATGGCTTTTGAAAAAAAAAGGTATGAATTTGGGATTAAATTCCCAAGTGGTTTCAAATAAAAAGAAAAGATGATTTTCAAAAGAAAATCAAGCTTTGAAAATTAAAAGAAAAAAAACGGAGTTTTAATGGTTTTGTTGAGATTTTGTGTTTATGTATTTGGAGTGCGTACTAGGTGAGTTAGATGTGACTCACGCATGCTTGTTTGTTTTCAGGTGCAGATTGTGTGCGGCCGAGTTCTGATGCTGGAGTCGGAGCTTTTAGCCGCACATTGAGATCCTGAAGGTGAGCCTTAGTTACAGTTATTTGATGTTTTTGTAATTAGTGCAATTATGCTTATGATACTGTGATTTGGTAGCGTGCCTGGGATTGGGGCATTACAAAGTGGTATCAAAACTAAGGTTACACCTAGTGTACCATCTTGGTGATGTCCGGTCTAGTGGCTCCCTAGGATTGCACAATAGAGAGTCGTGCACCTGAATTTTTATTGTGTTTTGTGGTGTTGGTAGGAAGATGTCTCGTCGAGGCCGTAGTTGTGGCAAGACCCCTATACCTGACTTTGAGACGGGAGAGAGTAGTGCATGAAGGGGGATGAGACATGAAATTTGGCGAGACGATGTAGGGTTTTGCCGAGTTCTTTGGCAGTAGTAGCAAGGATGAGGCGAAGGGAGACCCGTGGATCAAGCAGTTCCACCAGCTTGGCGCGTCGACGTTTGATGGGCGTGGCACACCAGAGGAGTGTGAGGCTTGGTTCCTAGAGGTGGAGAAGATCCTAGAGGGGATTGAGTGTCCAGCAGAGAAGTGGGTCCAGATCACGACATTCAAGCTCAAGGATGCCACGGATCAGTGGTGGAGGACAATGCGCCACACCAAGTTTCCGAATGAGGACCTGCTAATGATCTCTTGGGATGAGTTCCGAGAGGTATTTTATGAGAGGTTTTTCCTTGAGCATGACAGGGATAAGCTGGACAGAGAATTCAGGAACCTAAAGTAGGGGAGCCAGTCTGTGGTTGAGTATGAGTCGTCCTTCCATCGGCTAGAGTAGTTCTCTCAGGACGTAATTTCTAAGAAGAATAGAGCCAAGAGGTTTGTGGATGGACTAAACCTTGAGTTGAGATCCAGAGTTATTGGCTTCAGATGCCAGACCTTAGCGGATGCTATTGAGCTTGCAAACCGCTATGAGGATGATCGTAGGTTATTCCAAGAGGAGTATCCCAAGAAGGAAAAGGGGAGAAAGTTTGTCTCTCAACCTTCTACTTCTCGACCCTCTGTTTCTTGACCGTCTGTGACTAGAGCGCCAAGTTATAGGAGTTCTAGCAGCTCTGGGAAGAAGCGAATGCAACAGCCTACGTCTGGTAGAGAAGAGAGTATGGGTTTCAGCCACGTAGGGTGCAGGAGCGGCTCGTAGATAGGACCATGCCATGTTTATGGCAAGAAAAGCATGTAGCGGCGTAGTGTTGGCATAGGTAGAGGAATTTAGACTGTGTAGTATGCTACAACTATAGGAAGTCCAGGCATTATCAGAAGCACTGCCCTGGTCAGCCTAAGCCAACAGGAGATGTGCCACGACAGCCTACCGAGGGGAGAGTGTTCTCCATTGCTGCCCATGATGCTGGTCCATCTGGTGATGTGGTAGAAGGTGAGAACTAGCACGGTTGTATTTGATAAGTTTTGCCCTGTAATAATAGATCCTATGTGTAATTGACACTGTTTCTTATTATGATCATGGTTATGGTGTGTTGATTATAGGATCTTTTCTAGTGGCTGATATGATGGCCCGAGTCTTGTTTGACTCTAGGAGTTCATTTTCTTTTGTCTTCGAGTCATTTGCTTCAGAGATCAGGACTAGACCAGCCAGGTTGGCATTCCACCTAGATGTAGTCACTCCATTGGGAGAACACAGTCTAGCATGGAGATATTTGAGATCGGTTGATATCCAGTTGGGGGACAGGAATTTTCAGGCCAGCTTGTTCCTGATGGACATGTAGGATTATGATGTTATCCTGGGAATGGATTGGATGGCACAACATTCAGCCATGATAGATTGTGCCAAGAGGAGTGTTCTGGCTGAGTGTCCAGGGCAAGGTTGGCGTATGGTATAGGGCACCAGACCGGGTGAGCCTAGGAAAGTGATTTCTGCTCTCAAGGCCTATCATCATCTAGTGAGAGGTAATGTGGGCTATTTTGCCTGTGTGACAATTTCTACTTCACCTGTGGTCAGGATTTAGGACATGCCAGTGGTGAGGGAATATCCCGATGTTTTTCCAGAGGAATTGCATGGAATGCCACCGCATAGGGAAGTGGAGTTTGTGATTGATTTGGTGTCGGGATAAGGTCTTATTTCCATGGCTCCGTACAGGATGGCACCTGCTGAGTTAAGGGAGCTTTAGAATCAGCTGCAAGAACTGATAGATAAGGGATTAATTCGTCCCAGTATTTCACCTTGGGGAGCATCAGTTCTGTTTGTGAAGAAGAAGGATGGTTCACTTCGGCTTTGTATAGATTACCGGATGTTGAACCAAATCACTGTCAAGAACAAGTATCCACTGCTCAGGATCGATGATTTGTTTGACCAGTTGCAGGGAGCATCGGTGTTTTCCAAGATAGATTTGAGATCTGGATACCATTAGCTGAGGATCAGTGAGCCAGATGTGTAGAAGACAACCTTTTGCACCCATTATGGACATTATGAGTTTTTGGTTATGCCATTCGGGTTGACGAATGCACCGGCTGCCTTTATGGACCTGATGAATAGGGTGTTCGGGCCCTATTTGGACCAGTTTGTGGTCATCTTTGTGGATGATGTTCTGGTGTATTCTTCGGATGTTTAGACCCATCGGAAGCACTTGAGGATCGTGCTGGAGACGTTGAGGCAGCATCAACTTTATGCCAAGTTCTCCAAGTGCGAGTTTTGGCTAGAAGAGGTGTCTTTCCTTGGTCATATTATTTCAAGAAAAGGCATCAAAGTAGATCCAGCCGAGGTGGAAGCTATGAGTAGTTGGGCCATACCGTAGTCAATAACTGAGATTAGAAGTTTTCTCGACCTGGTAGGATATTATAGGAGATTCATTCAAGATTTCTCCAAGATTGCTGCAGCAGTGACCAGACTAACCAGGAAGGAAGTGCACTTTGCCTATGATTGGCAGTGCGAGAAGAGCTTCAATGAGTTTAAAGCTCGTTTGGTGTCAGCCCCAGTTTTGACTTTGCCCTTTGGGAGTGGCAGTTTTACAGTCTACAGTGATGCCTGTGGAACTAGTTTGGGGTGTGTGCTTATGCAGCATGGTAGGATGGTGGCGTATGCCTCACGCCAATTGAAAGATCATGAGAAGAATTATCCCACCCATGATTTAGAGATGGCAGCTGTTGTGTTCGCCTTGATGATTTGGAGGCATTATTTATATGGCAAACAGTTTGAGGTGTACATAGGTCACAAGAGTCTGAAGTACATCTTTACTCAGAAGGATTTGAACCTACGATAGAGGCGTTGGGTGGAGTATATTAAGGATTATGATTTCAATTTGTCTTACCACGGAGGGAAGGCTAATGTAGTTGCAGATGCTCTGAGCAGACGCACTCATGTCATGGCTAGTCTGATGATCCATGAATGGAAATTGCTAGAGGGACTAGTGGAGTGCAAGCCTCAGAGACAGTCTCAGGGACCTGCCAGAGTAGTGTTGGCTAATTTGTCTGTTCGCCCAAGGATGATCGAGGCGATTGTCACAGCTTAACAATATGATTCTTCTATGTTAGATATCTAGAGGAAGCTGGAAACTGGTAATGCCCCTCATTTTCAGTTGGGGTAGACGGTGGGTTGAGATATGATTTGAGATTATATGTGCCTCAAAGAGAGGAAATCATGAACAGTTTGTTGGATGAAGCCCACCGTTCCAGATACTCTATTCATCCAGGAAGCACTAAGATGTATAAAGACCTGAAGAGGAACTTTTGGTGGCCTGGGATGAAGAGAGGGATTGATGAGTATGTGGCGAAGTGTGCAACCTGCCAGATGGTGAAAATAGTGCACTAGAAGCCTGGAGGGTCTTTGCAGCCTCTGGACGTTCTAGTGTGGAATTGGGAAAATGTGTCGATGGACTTTGTGACGGGTTTGTCACGAACCAGAAGAAAGAATGATACAGTTTGGGTGATAGTAGATCGCCTTACAAAATCGACACATTTCTTGCCAATGAGGGTGAATCTTCCTTTGGCAAAACTGGCAGAGTTGTATGTGGCTAAGATTGTGCGATTGCATGGTGTCCCAGTGTCTATTGTGTCTGACAGAGACACAAGGTTTACATCGAATTTCTGGGGAGCTTTGTAGGTGGCTTTTAGCACAGTGCTGAATTTTTGCACTACTTTCCACCCCTAGACGGAGACGGATGGCCAGACAGAGAGGACCATCTAGACACTAGAGGACACGCAGAGGGCCTGTGCCGTAGACTTTGGTGGTAGCTGGGAGGATCACTTACCTCTGATTGAGTTTGCATATAATAACAGTTACTATGCTAGTATTGGTATGGCACCATACGAGGCATTGTATGGCAGACCCTGCAGGACACCCACTTATTGGAGTGAGGTTGGTGAGAGACAGTTAGTTGGGCCCGAGATCGTACAGTAGTACGAGGGCAAGGTAGATCTGATCAATAAGAGGTTGTTGTTTGCCTAGAGTCGGCAGAGGAGCTATGCTGATAGGATGCGGAGACCACTAGAATTCGAGGTAGGAGACTTCGTGTTCTTGAAGGTGTCACCAACAAAGAGTGTGATGCAGTTCGGTAAGAGAGGCAAGTTGAGCCCAAGATATATCGGACCGTACTAGATTATCAAGAGGGTTGGTGAGGTGGCTTACAGACTAGATCTGCCTCCAGAGTTGGTGGGTGTACACAACACCTTCCATGTATCTATGTTGAGGAAGTGTTTGACTGAAGTGTCCCAGGTGATACCAATGCAGCTAGAGGAGCTGCGGGAGGACTTGTCAATGGCTAAAAATGCAGTTCAGATACTGGACAGTAAGGAGCAAGTCATCAGGAATAAAGTGATTCCATTGGTGTTAGTTCAGTTGCAATACCCTAGTATAGAGGAGGCTACCTAGGAGTGCGAGGTGGACATCCAGAGACAGTACCCCTACTTGTTTTGTTACAACTAAATTTGGAGGACGAAATTCTTTTAAGGAGGTAGGATGTGACGTCTGGGCCTGATTATCCATTTTTACTTGTAAACTATGTAATGCAATATTGTATAAATAGTTTATTAATGGATAATATGTTATTTCTTGGATGTGTGAGCTTGTGGTTGGCTTTCTTGCTTGTGATTTGGGACCAATGTGAAGTCCTGTTTGAGGATGCATAGTCGTCTCAATTTACGTGCCTGTCTTTTTTTCCTTTTCTTTCCTTCTTTTCTCCATCCTTTTTCTTTCTCTTTCACGAGCCATACTCTTCCACCCCTTCCCCGTCTTCTTCTTCCTCTTCTTCCACACCCGTGCCACCAGTAACGGAGGCTCGTGCCACCCCGTCTCCTCGGATGGGATTGATGGTCGATGCCATACGGGAGGAGACAGAAATAAAGAGAGGGAGGCAGAAGTGGGCAAAGGAGGAGAGTGGGGAGACAGGAGAAGAGGAGAAGGAACGGCGCACAACCGAGGAGGAGGTGGTGGATGTCAGTGTGGTCCACCAATGGGAGAGGCTTCGTCAGGGTGCGGTGAACTCACCGAAGTTGTGTTGGCCGCCGGAAAGGGACGTGACCCCTCCCTTCTTTTGTTTCTTGCTTCCTTGAAAATAATGAGAAAATGCATCGAAATTGCAGAAAAATAGGGAAAATGATGAGAATGAGTTGTAATGCATGAAAACATAGATATCATGCAGTTAGGATGAAGAATATGTGGTATTGAATGTGATTTGGGATGTAAGCTACAATAGGTTTCATTGAGCTCTTCCCATTTGTGATTTTCATATGAATCACATAGTTGATGGATTGAGGAATGGATTGAGGGGTTTCGAAGTAGACTCAAGCGTTTACGCCCCACGATTTATTGGAAAATTTTGGTGTGTGTTTGGGAAGTCTGATTAGGACTCCCACATTGGGCGATTTTCGCCTCCTAGAATAGTGGGTGCCCTGGTTGCGAGTATTTCAGTATGCCAAATTGAATTCGGTAGGCCGAATCCTGACAGATTAAGCTAGGAACCTGGTTTTGGTCTGCCATTTTTGCCTTAACCCTAATATGCATAAATAGGAATTTAATTGAAGGATAAATGATTTTAAAAGGTATGTTGAGCATATGTAAATGATGTTTCCCCCATCTAATGACATGGAGGAATGTGGAACCCAAACAAATAGATTTGGGCATGGTTTTGGGTTTTAGACCCTATAAATGAACAAATGGTTGATTATGTGTGGCTTCTAGGCATGAGACACAATTTATGATTTTAAGCATGGTTTTAATGATTTAAGTTGGGACCTTAGTGGAGGGTCAGGTGTTGCATGGAAACAGATTCCTACAACGAAAAGAATGAAATGGAAAATGGTTTTGAAAAGAAAAGCTAAAAGAGTTTTGGAAAAGAAACACCAATAATGTGTTAAGAAACCACGGGGGTTGGTGTCGACAATGTGGTGGGAGTATAAGGCTCCAATGGAACCAGTTGCCAGACACGACTGTGGTTACCGAGCTTGAGACGATGTCGACTGAGCCTGGGTCGTTGTACCTAGTTGATTGGGTCACCGAGCTCGTGACGGTGTAGGCTGAGCCTAGGTTATTGATCCTAGTTGTTTGGGTCACCGACAGTGTAGGCTGAGCCAGGGTTGTTGTACTTAGTTGTTCGGTTCATCGATGGGGCATCAGACAAAGACGTATCCCCATGCATACATGAAAGAATTGAGGCCGGTTGGCCAGGGCAGTGGCATCCCTCACGGGGAATTTCACCGCAGTAGTGCAGAGAGGTAGGGGAAATGATGTCCTCGCCTACTACTTGTGTGCCTGGTTACCCCTGATCAAGGTAACAAAAGTAAAGAAAAGTGAAATTGTAAAATGAAAAGAAATGTGGTTTGTGTGGGATTGGACTCATGAATGGTCCTAAAATCCTGGAATGAAATAATGATGATGTTTTAACCAGTTACCAGCCATTATTTATGATTTTGGTTTTGAGCCTGAGAGGCATTGTGTTTTAGGCTGGATCTGGTCATAAATGTGAATTTGAAAGTCTGATTTTGGGAAGAAATCCCAAGTATTGAAAAAGGGCATGTTTTGGAAAATGAATTCTAAAGGTTTTAAAAGGAAATGCAAAGGTGTGTTTCTGAAAGAGAATGTGGTTTTGGAATAAGTTTTGAAGTGTTTTGAGAAAAGAAAAGACACATGGCTTTTGAAAAAAAAGGTATGAATTTGGGATTAAATTCCCAAGTGGTTTCAAATAAAAAGAAAAGATGATTTTCAAAAGAAAATCATGCTTTGAAATTTAAAAAAAAAAATGGAGTTTTAATGGTTTTGCCGAGATTTTGTGTTGTGTGTTTGGAGCGCGTACTAGGTGACTTAGATGTCACTCATGCATGCTTGTTTGTTTTCAAGTGCAGATCGAGTGCAGCCGAGTTCCGGTGTAGGAGTCGGAGCTTCTAGCCGCACATTGAGATCCTGAAGGTGAGCCTTAGTTATAGTTATTTGATGTTTCTGTAATTAGTGTAATTTTGCTTATGATACTATGTTTTGGTAGCGTGCCTAGGATTGGGGCGTTACACATAATCATTAACTTGACTCAAGGCACCCATCGTGTGCCTTATAGTTACGCCACAAAAATGTGTGCGGAAGTTACGCAATCAGGTAGGGTGTACAAGCCTTTGGTCTCGGCACCCAAGCCAAATTGGTAAGCAACCTTACCATAGTAGCCAGAGAGCCAACTCCCTAAGCCATCCATAGAAGAAATACCATCTAAATCCACCACCACCAATAAGAAAGACCAACCAACTATCGACCTAACTACTCATTTGAATAAGGTCAAGGCTGACATATCAATCTGGGACCTGATTCACACCTCCATTGAGCATCGAGAGGCCTTTCTCAGAGTTTTCCAAATAGTCCATGTCTCTCCTGTAATAGAACCCTCAGCCATGGAAAACATGGTGGGCATGATCACACTGCTGCATGTAATATCCTTATTTAGTTTGGAATTACCCTTGTTAGGGACTAATGATAATCAACCCCTCTTCATCACTGTACAGTATGAGGGTTTCTACATTCTACTTACACTGGTCGATAATGGCACAGGCCTTAATGTCCACCCTTTGAGGACTGCAAGCCAGCTAGGATTCTAGTCCGAAGTCATTACTCCAATGATAAAAGGAATGACGGCATTCGACAATACACATTATGATGCATTGGGAATTTTGGCTATCCTGTTGGTTGTTGGACTGGCTTAGTTCGTCGTAGACTTCTATGTCATTGATCTCAAACCCTCTTTCAATCTTCTGCTTGGGCACCCTTGGCTCCACAAGCATCAGGTGTTCCCTTCAACTCTTCATCGTATGATCAAGTTCCGCTAGGACAATGATGTTGTCATTGTAATGGCTGAAAATTATGAGAAGGAAAGAGTTGAGGTAGTCTCATTTGTTTCCCTCTAGACTATCCAGTCTGACCCGAAGCCTTCTAACATTCTCTACTGTGTCAATTGCTTTGAACTAGTCAACTTCATTCCCATCCTCGAACGTGCTAGACACCTTGTTATTCGTGGTAACCCTTTTGCAATGGTTGAGAACCTCTGTCGTAGGTGGGGGTATCAAAAAGGACCACCACTTGGGCGATATGGCTAGGGAATCATCGAGCCTATCACAACAGAAGAACAAAGGGAATTTGAAGGACTGGATTACGAGTGGCAACCTCAAGATAGACTCCCGTGCAACTGTAAGTCCAAGAAACTCTTCATTCCACGAGATTTGTCTAACTTCCTCAGTGTAGGCTTCTTAGATCCCAACTAGAGTCATATTGTAGCAGTGCCTGTATAGCCACAGCGTGAGTTAATTAGCGGACTTGAATGTGTTTGCATAGAGGACTAATATTCAAAGGAAGAGCACTCAGAGAGGGTAGTCTAGAAATCATTAACTTTGATAGGGTCAGTTAGACTTGCATTTCCATCTACTGATTCGACCACAGATTGCTCCATAGTTCCTATCGTAATGGTAACAACAACAGTTCCATTTGCAGCCCTACCAGCCCCTTAGTCAGCAGACACAGATGCTTCCAGTCAGTGCACTACAACACCGCCCATAGAGACATTCGCAGGGTAAGTAGTTCCCGTACCACCTTTAGTTTTGTCGAAGGTGCAGTTAGTCATGTTAACCACTCGCGAAGATCAGCTAGCATCACCAACAGCATCAGTGGCACCTCTAGCTCATTAGCTCTTTGCCTCAACATGTCAAATCTCATCCTCACCCTGCATAGCACCATATACAAGTCTAAAACATATCTCGTTGGAAGGTGCACTAGTAAGCATGCCCATCCAACCATCTGTCCAACTAGTGCAATTAATGGTTGCCTATGCTCAAATCTAGAAACCACACTCTCTAGCACTTATTCCCCAACCCCTGATGCAGTTAATGGTGTGAGGCACCATTAGAGGCAAAGAAAACATTGAGTCAAAAGTATAAGAGGCCACCAGTGCATACTATGTGGACCTCGCCTTTGATATGGATGATGGCGATACAATAGGAGCACAAATGGACAACATGCTCCGTGATCTGGAGGTTTTGTTTCAAGAACAATTAGCAGCATTGGTTGAAGATGTAGAGGAAGAGCTCAAGAACAGGAAAGGAAAAGCAATGGTTATAGACCTCGAAACAATCCAATCAGATCAGCAGGACCCATCTTACATCATGGTTCTTGAAGAAACAGAATGAGCACAAGCTAGACTATGATATTTAATCTCTCATCAGCTGGGAGGCGGGTCTAGGTGGTATTATCAGTTCAGGCCTCACCTCAGTCGTGAGGGTCAAAACAAAAAAGATCCTGAGTTAGGGTTAGGAGAGAATGCGAGTAGCAACACTCTTATCAGTTAGCCAGAGGACAACTGCTCTTCTACAACATCCATTGTACATACCACTCAAAGAATCGAGGAAGTTGACAGCTTCCAGGAAAATAATTAAGCTACAAAAGAAATAGAGCAAACAGAGATGAAGAAAGGGTAGATTCAGCAGAGCTTGCAAGCGTTTAATGCACCCATAAGAACACAAAAGTGTGTGTGATCATCTTAAAGTGTCACGAAGGGGTAGAATCTGAGCACATCTTCTCCTTCGAAATCACGGATCTATCCTTTCCATAGGCGATCATATTGAAACTCATTGCATATGAAGAAGAAGATGATGAAGGCACAGATGGAAGTGATGATGTGCCACCAGAATTCTAGCCTTATGATAATGATTTGGAGGGGCCGAATCTACATATAGAAAAGGAGATAGAGCTGATAAATATTGGCATGCCGGATGACATCAAGAGGTGCACATTAGTGCCAAACTCTCACCTCAGGCCAATGCAAAACTCATAGAATACCTTAGGGAATATGTTGATGACTTTGCCTGGACTTACGATGACATGGCTGGACTCGATGTCGAGGTGATAGCTGATATATTGCCTCCTAGGTCAAATTCCAAGCCAATCAAACAGAAGATTAGAAGATGGAGACTACAGTGGCTGTTGAAACTCAAAGAAGAGATCATGAAACAACACAAAGTCAACTTTGTAAGGGTTGTTCTCTACCTGGAATGGTTGGCTAATGTTGTACCTGTGCGAAAGAAAGATGGGCGAGTCCGCTTGTGCGTAGACTACAAAGATCTGAACAAAGCGAGCTTGAAGGGCGATTTCCCATTACCACACATTAACGTCTTGGTCAACAACATCGGAGGGTGCAAGATGTTGTCATTCATGGATAGATTCTCAGGATACAATCAAATCAAAATGGCAGAGGAAGACATAGAAAATACATCCTTCATTACCCCTTGGGGGGTCTTTTGCTACAGAGTCATGCAATTCAGACTCAAAAATGCTCGTGCCACTTATCAAAGGGTGATGACTGCACTATTCCACGTCCTCATGCATTAAGAGATTGAGGTTTATGTGGATGATATGATCGCCAAGTCCAAAGAGCTTGAGGGCCATCTCCTTTGCCTGAGACAGCTATTCAATCGCTTGTGGAAATACAAGCTATGTCTGAACCCTAGCAAATGTGTATTCAACATATTGTCAGGAAATCTTCAAGGGGTTAGGCACCACATGTTTGTTGACTAGTGGACATGTTTCCCTTTAAGAGGGTTAGCCACTACCTAGCGTTGAATTGTTTGGTTTTTTGTTGTGGAGGGTAGGGTGCAACAGTTGTCAACTTCAAGTGTGCCCTCCATGTTTGTTGCTGTGTTGTTGTCTGTTTATTATTGTTTGCTCTGATTGTTTGTTCGTGCTACTATTCGTTGATTGTTGGTTGTTTTTGGTCATGGTCTGTTGTCTGTTATTGGTCGATTGGTGTCGGTGTGGGAGGATGCCTATAGCTCCATCCTCTTGTTGTCACATCTAGGTGAAGCGTGAGGCTTCCTAGATATGTGGTTGTTGTTGTTCTCTTTGTGGTGGGTGTGGAGGATACTCCGAGTTCCATCCGCTTATGGTCTCTAAGTGACTCGATGGGTCCCTAGATGGTCGTGTTGTTTCTAGGTGACTCAGTGGGTCCCCACATGGTTGTTGTGGTTTCTGGGTGACTCAATGGGCTCTTAGATGTGTGTTGTTGTGCTAGGTGACTTGGTTGGTCTCTAGACATGTGTTGTTGTTTTGGGTGGCTTTGATGAGTCCCCAGGTTTGTGTTGTTTCTTCTAGATACTTTGTTAGAGGGCAGGGTTATCTGGGATGTGGTGCGCGTGGAGTCGCGCATTGATGTTGTGCAGTTGTGTCACACATTTTGGTTGGGGCTTTGCCATGTAGTGGCATAGCCTAGTGTGTTGCTTGTGGTATGTTGTTTCGGGTATCTTCTTTGGATACCTAATTGGCTTGGTTGGTTATCGCTCGAATGGCTTGGTTCCATTTTGGTGGTGGAGATTCATTTCTCTAGTGTTTCCTTGGGGTGTCGTGTTGTTGATTTTCTTGTTTACTGGTGGGTCGAATGATGTGATGTTGTTTGATCTGTGGAGATCTCCTTTGGTTGCATGGCTTCTTTGCATTCCTACGGTGAGGATGGGGAGAGTCAAGTGGTGTTGGCTGCCCATCTCGTTTCGAGGTAGGTAGGTCAAGCTGTTGGGTCTGATCCCACGTATTTTCCTCCAATCAGTTGTTGTCTAGTCCTAGTAAACCATTCTCGAGGACCTAGTAGAGGCATCTTTGGGATAGTGACATCACAAAAAGGTTTGCCAGGAAGGAGGAAAAGTTTGAGTTGGTTTGGACGCTCTTGCTGGGAGTTGCTTTGGTTTAGGGATTCAATTGATTTTGACTCTTGAGTGGTCCTTACCATTGGTGGGTTGTTTCACTAGAAATAGTGACTCTTGTGACCTTGGACTTTGGATTGTAGGAGCTTTGACGTAAGTTTCATGCTTAAAAAGTGGTTTAAGTGTGTTTTAGTAGTCTCACGTCTAGACCACCATGGTTGCCGGTGTAGTGAGTTATAATGAGTTCCACCAATGTCCTTCTGAGTTGGGATGAGTTCTAGTTGCTTTGAGACGACATAGTGTCTGTGATTCCCATCAGTTGGTGGAAATAACAGGGGAAACTATCCACCCACATGATTGGTGTTGGTTGTAGTAGAGGTTGTGCTCTGGATCCAGTGGAGTGCCTGTAACACCCATAAATTCATTTTGTAATTATTTACATTTTAATGAATTTATTCCTAGACGGGTGTTATTGTTCTGAGGCCCATTTGTGTGATTTTGGGCATGGGCCTCATGGGTCGACTTCTGTTTGCGTGTCCCTGTGTGTAGTTGGCACTGTGCATTGTGGCATTATGCTTGTGGGCCTAGGTGTGGGTCCATGTGGGGCCTACGTTGGTGGGCTGGTTGGTGGGAGTGAGTTAGTGCAGTTGGTTGCAGGCTAGTGTGGAAAGCTAGTGGTTGCGCTATGCATGTATGCATGCAATTACCACCATCGACGTGTATAAAGCTACGACCGTCAACATCCTCCCTCTGCACCTCTCCTCCTCTTTTTCCCTCGCTTCGCCGTCCTCCTCGCAAGCACCACTTCCCCTTCCCTCACTCGTCTTCTCTCCGTCCCTCCCACTCTCTCCCATTCACTCGCTTCCTCATCCTCTTTTTCTCTCATCCCTTCCCAATCTCCTCCCCTGTTTCTTACTCTCCCCTTGTTTAGCGTGCTCAAGAGTCAACGGTGGCGTGCGACAGCTTGTGGCGGTGGCATGTGGCTTCGGGGAGTCGTCCCAAGGGTCGTGGAGGCTCTAGGGGCTCGCTGGTGGTCGGAGGTAGGTCACTGGAGGTCGTATTAAGGTACGCACCTCCAAACCAAAGTGTAGAAAACATGAAATTAGTAGAAAATGATAGAAATGCATGAAATCTAGGTATATTTACATTCCTAAAATTTTATTGTGGGTTTATGAGGATTTATGGAGGCATTTATGGCATTTTATGGTAGTTGTTGTGGTTTGGGTGCTTTTGACCCCTTTTGTCTTTGCAAATTTATATCTTGTTGTAGGATGGATGGATTTTGGTTTGTTTATGTAGATTTGGAGTAGACTTGAGGGTCTATAATATATGTTTTAGTTGGATTTTGTGGTTTTTGTTTTAGGGGTCTGCCTCAAGGTCCCATGTTGGGCGATTTCAAAGTTGGAGCTTCGGGCTGTTTTCTGGATTCACAGAAAATGGGTATGCCGTTTTTCTATTAGATTAGGTCCTCTGGTCGAGTTTTGGTCATCTGATTTTGGACGGTCGACCGAACCATTTTTCGGTCTGTCGATTTGGCCATGAGTGTTGACTGTTGACCTATTTCGGTCAATTGATCCTAATCGATCTTTCGATCCAGGGATTTTGGTACGCCAAATCAGAGCCCCAACTGTTTTATAAAACAGATTTCTGAGGATTTTCCAGATTGGTTTGTTTCACCCATTTGAGATGGGATTGTGGGCCGTTAGTGGTGGTCTCATGGGACACTTATTGTGCCATTTTGCTGAGGTTTTGAAAGAGTTTCCAATGATAAAAAATGATTTGAAAATGGTTTTCAAATAGATGTGTTAGCCCATTTTGGAAATGATTTTCCTGGTTTTCTATGTGCAGGCCGAGACACTGTAGGATCGTATCGTTGAGACCAGCGAATATGACGACATTCTCGAGTGGTTGGGCATGTCTCCTTGGTTGAGTTCAAGGGCTGAGATAGTTGTGGCTGAGAGTCGTCGAGTCTTGAAAGTATGAGAATCCTTGACTGTCATCTTGAGGCTAGGGTTGTGGTCCATGAGTTGAGGTGTCTTGTGGCATGATGGGGAGGTATGAAACTCCTACTGTCGCTGTAAGTGCTAAGGCTCGGTTGTTGTCGAGTGTAGAGGCATGACACTCCCTCCTAAGAACCGTGTGGAGGACGCCATGAGGAGGCGTACCCTGTGGTTGCCAATGCGAGTGGGACACATGCCCTATAGTTGGTAGTGTCCTGAGAGATAGGACTACCTTCCTAGAGAGGGGTCGGCTTTGTGAGGGTTCTCCAAGAGGGAGGATCGTGGGATGGTGAACGCTCCTGCACAGGACAGCCGTCACCATGGCAGTGCAGACGCCATTGGTCACGCTTCGGTGGACTGCTTGTGGCTAAAGTTGATTACCTGGCACCGGGCTTCCCAACTCACTATGTGGTTTGGCCATTGAGGGCCTCATTTGTAATTTTGGGCTGGTAGAGCCCTATTTGCTATTTTGGTCAGTGTAGGCCACGTTTGCTGTGTAGTTTTGGCCTTGTGGGACTAATTGTGGGAATTTAGAGAAAATGAATTTATAGTTATGTTTTTCGCCATTTTCGTTAGGTGCACACTGGGTGACTTTTGTCACTCATGCTTGTTCTTTGTGTTTTTGAGTTGCAGGAGCATGCATATGGGTTTTAGTATAGTGCATATAGTCATGTGTCTCGTAGCCACACACATAGGTTCCTGGTAGTTGATTTTTTCTGTGTAGCTTTTAATTTCCTATAATTTAAATTGTTTGAAAATATTGTGGGAATTGGGAGAGTGATAGTGCCAATCTGGGAAGCAATTCTTGAAGGCAGATAGTGCTTGGATTTGTTAGTCTGTTAGTGCACTCTAGATCCATGAAGAGCTTTGTTGTGTTTCAGTAGCCAGATTTTCTCATACCTTGGATTGGTGGAGAGTTTCTCAAGATGATGAGAGGTGTTCCTGAGCACATGGTGTAAAGTTTGGTGGTTTCTGACCAGGTTGAGCATCAGAGTAGCGCAACGGATGTTGGTGTGAACTAGCTACACCTAGTCAATCCCATGTTTTGTGTGTCTCTAAAGGTGCTCAGGAGGCTTTGTCACTCTAGAAGACACTGGGTTAGAGCCTTTGGGTGGAGGCTTTGTGCCCAAAAGGGACTTCACCTAGGATTTTTACTGGTGTTTGGACTGAAAGAAAGCTTAGTCCATGGTGTCACTCTAGACCTAAGTGGGAAGAAATGGCTTTGTGAAGTATAAATTTCTCCTATGGCTTGTGAGTTTCGGACAACACTGTCGTGTTGGTAGGCTAGGGTCATGGACTCGATGCCCTAATTTGGTGCCCTTGGTGTTTCGCTTGAAGAATTTTGGGGGCGAAATTCCTTTAAGGGGGTTAGGATGTAACGACCTAGTTTTAGAAGTGTTGTGGCTAGATATTTTAATGGAGTTCTAGGTCGTTAGACACTGAGTTCCCTGCGTTGAGTGGGAAACACAGCTTTTGCAACTTTCTACGCCTGGATTAGTAGGTTTCTAGCCTTCTTGGTGTTGTGTCGACCCTCGTAAAAGTTTTGAGGATTGCTCTGAGATGTGGTGGTTATCTGGCATGCTCTGGTGGCAGATCTCGATTTTCACGAGTCACGTGGACGTGGAAGGTTGTGTGGTTTGGTCTCGTATCGTGGCTTCCTTTCTTTCTTTCTTTCCTTTCCTTCTTTCCTTTCTTTCTCTTTTCTGTGCCCAACTCCTTCCTTTTCTTCTTCCGCTTCTACTTCTTCTCCTTCTCCTCCTTCTTCATGGTAGAGAGAGGGAGAATGAGAGAGAGAGAGAGAGACAAAAGAGGGCTGAGAGGGAGAGAGAGGGAGATGACCGGAGGAGGAGCCTGCCGCTGCCATCACGTGGGAGAGGAGGAACTCGTGATCGGAGGAGGAGGTGCTCCATTTGTCTCGTGCTGCTGCATCTTCAGTGCCAGATACATAGCCTGTAGGCTTCTTTTTGGTTCCAATTTTGAATCAAGGTGCATGGTAGTGTATTGGTAATTGTAGTGATTTTTATTGATTTATTGTGCATTTGTGGGCCATTAATGGTTGTATTTATTGTGTGGGGTGAATAGTGCTCCTTTATGATTTTCTTGTGATTTCTGGAGATCCACTCGAAGGATCTTCGTGTTGTTTGTCCCTTTTGGAAGATCTCGTCGAGATCTTCATTTTGATATATTATATGTGTAGTTTGGTGTGATTGTTTGCAGGATTAGACTTTGGGTCCTGTTTTAGGGTACCCTACTGTCGCCTAGTTCAGCATATCATTTTCGTTCAGTATGCCGTTTTTGCTTTAGAATGTCCCCTTGACCCTTGGTTGACCGAATTTGTTCCGTTTGCTATTCTGGAAGTCTTGGGTGTTAATAGAGTTCCTAGTTCAGTCGATCGGTTGTTTTTGATCTACCGAATAATGGAAATTCGATCGATCGTGTGCTTTTGGTCTGTCGATTTGGTGCCCAGAGCCTAGGTTTGATTGACTATTCCATTTCGGTTTATCGATCCAAGCCCTGATCCTGTATTAAAATGTTTTATGTTTTTGATATATATATATATATATATATATTAATCCTAGGGAGATAAATATAATGACATAAATAATTAGCATAATCGTTAGAATGGTTTAGGGATTACCTAAAATGAATTAGTAAGATTCTACATGTGGTGTGGTTAGATAAAAGATAATAGATATGATGTCTTCCCCTAATGGTTAGATTGGACTACAGGGATCATAATATCATCCTTAGGTCTAGGGCTTGTGTAGTTTTGTGTGTGGTGCGTGGAATGTAGTATTCAACGGCACTATGCCGAGTGTTCGACTTTAATTTAGTTGTGCTCTAGAGGGACATGAGCTAGTAGGTGTCTTACACCTTGGCACCAGAGCATAGAGTTCTGGTTGTGGTTGTTCTGGTGTGGTGTCTTCTCGATGAGTTTGATATCCAAATGATGCTTTTGTTGGGTGTTTTGCTTAGGTTGTCGTCATGGATCAAACTAGGTACTCTAGAACTCAAGCACTCCCAAGATGTGGTTTCTGGGCCTAACAAAGAAGCTGTCAAGGCTATGTTTTGGATTGTGGTTTTTCAATTATAGTTTTAATGCCGATTATGGGCATGGTGCTTTGTGAGATTTTGAAAGGGTATTTAATGGCTTTCGAAATGGTTTTCCAATGAGTTTTGGGAAGAGAAATGCATAGATTTGCAAATGATTTTGGGAAAGGATTTCTGGGGACCATGAGACTGATGCTCTTGGCCAACTTTTAGGGATGAGTGATACCTCTAGTGTCATGAGCCATTTGCTTAGGATGAGGTTCAAGTGATTTGTGTTTTTATGAAACCAAGAAACCAAGGCTTTTCGTTGACTTTCAGGGATGGATGATTCCCTTAGGGTCGTGAGCTACTAGTTAGTTTGAGGTCCATGTGTTTTGTTGAGTTGGGGGTTGTGGTTCTTGATACTATCCAAGTGTAGAGGTGTGATGCTCCTATTGTCTCGGGTACTAAGTTGAGGTCGTCGATGGGCATACCATGTGGTTCATCCTAAGTGACAGGACAACTTGCCCAGGTTGAGTGAGTAACATTCCCTAGTAGGGTTAGCAAGTGGGGGTCTTGTAGGTGGCTGGACTACAGGACGGACAAACTCCTCCACAAGGTGATTGTTGGTGGCAATGCAAACACTATGGTCATTCCTCAACGGACTGCTTATGGCCAATGTTGATTGCTTGTGGTTTTGGGCTTAGTGGAGGTTGTGGTGCTGCGCTAGTGTGGTCTAGTGTTTTGGGCCTAGTGGAGGCCGTGGTGTTGCACCTATGTGGCATTAGTGTTGCATTAGTGTGGTGTTGCATTTTAGGATCAATGCCTCCATTGCTTTGATGTTGTTGCTTGGGTCCAACGAAGACCGTGTGTTTTGTGATTGTTGTGGGTGTTTTAGATGCCATAGAGAGCATTCAGACACTATTGGTTGTCTGGTTCGGGCAGAAAGTGTGTGGGATCAACTTGTGTTGTTTTTGGGCTTGATTTTCAAGGTGGCCATTTCAAGTGTGCATAAAAGGATTTTAAAGAGCATGCATATGGTTTTAGTTTAGTTTTATTTCTGTTGTTTATTAGATTTATTTCTGTTGAGTGTACTTAGACCTAGTTGTATAATTAGTAAAATTTTAATTGTAATAAAAAAAAGAAAAAAAGAAAAACGAAATTGTGTAGCTAGGTTGTGTGGTACCGGTCGTTATAGTTTATCTTTAATTTTATAAATTTACTGCTTGACATTATATAACATATAGAATTGTCAACTCTCACATAGACAACAATTATTCCATTATTAAAAAAAACATATGCTGATAAAAGAGATTCAAACATTGGATTACTACTTTCACAAATTTTATTTGCTAAATAACACAAAGATTTTCTCAAAAAGCCAAAATGATTGGAAGAATTTGTTGCCTTCTTGTATATCACTTTAAGATTTCTCCCATTCAAAGGGATCCCTACCATTTTGTAGATCTGGAGTTGCCTTTGTGTTCTTTCTTTCTTGTAGAAAATAGAACAACATCTATTTTTGTTTTTTTTTCTATTTGAAGATAACATTTTTAGAAATTCATTTGTTGTTTTGGTTTACCACTTGCTTTGTGAATTTGGAAGTATTAGTGGGAGGTTTTGTGTGTTGTTAGATGGGAAAGCTCGTTTCAAATGGTGTAGAGATGTTTTTTTAGACTTTCTTGGCCTTTAATAGCTTTAGGGTTTTAGCTGGATTTAAGCATAACAAAGAGTCCTTCCTAAAAATAAGTATATAAAGTGTCTGGTAGAAAAGGTATGAAGAGTTCATTCTATATTTTTAGTCAGGCATTTTCAATTTGTGATGGTGATTTATTTTTAATCTGTGATTGTGTTTAAAATGATTTTGTGCTAATATAATGTTTTTACCAGTGGTGGTGTCATTTAGAAGCTCTACTTTTTCTTTAACTATAAGCAACAAAAAAAGAAGAAGAGAGAAGGTCAGAATGATTCTGGGAATATGAAAATTTTGAGTTTAGATTATTTCCATTAGCATAATAATAGTCTTAAAATCCCTCTAAATGTGAGAAATCTTAAAGTGATATATGGTGCTCTACTTGCTTCTTATTATTATCAACTTATCATTGTACAAAAATCATGCATTCTCTTTAGCATAGCTTGATTTTTGACCTCTTGCTAATTATGCCACATATAACAAAGTTCAAGCAATTCAAATGTCAATTTTGTTTTATAATGGGCCTAGGAAAGTGGTATGCACAAAGACTGGAATTGAGAATCAATGACCCTTTCTTTACTATTAATGTTTACCATAAATTTCATATGACTAGCTTTACATGATCGATTGCATGCATATGGTTCTTATAAGACTATTGTTTCCCTTATGTAGCGGAACAAGGAAGTTGAAAGTGGCCATGTATTATTTCAAAAAATTTTGTAGTCCCCTCATTTGTTGTATCTATTTTAATAGAATTTCTCCCATGCTTCAGCTTGTAAAGGAATTTGGAATTGACCCTAACAATGCTTTCACATTTTGGGACTGGGTTGGAGGTCATTGTAGTGGTAAATATGGCTATGATTATCCTAACTTCATATGAGTATTTTATTTTCTGAACTACATCCCCCAAAAGGTGAACAAGAAAACTGTTTGATTTTGAAGCCTTTAATTAATACAAAACTGACTCCATGCTAATCATAGAATTCTCCAAAGCAATCCTTCTAGGATTAAGTCCCTTTGCCTAAAATGGAATTACATTGTTGGATTGGATAAAGAGAAGGGATTGAGCTTTTTCCTATTGCAACCCTGTATTTCCATTGTTATTGATGCATCATAATTTTGAGCTTTCTCTAAAAATTTTCATTGATGTTGTTAAAAAGCTTGAACAGAAGAACTAGGGATACAACACATGGTTGTGAATGAATTATAACTTATTAGAGGTATCTAAAGTGACATTACTTTTTGATTTCGTGAATGGAGATAGAAAGTTCATGTTGGATATAAATGGGAAGTCTGAGAAATAACAAAGGGCGAAAAAGATAGAAATTAGTACTGATAGATCTTGAAGTAAGATCATCCTATTGCAATGTGATACTTAAGTCACCTTCTTTTTCAAGTGTCTTCATTTTTTTTTTCAATCTAGACATCTTATTATTTCTTTCTTTTGTAGAAAGAAATGTCTTCTCATCATGATTGGATGTATACACGAGTTGTGGATGGAAAAATGTGTATGAGTTTTCTACATGAACTTCAGGTGTTTGTGGATTATTTTACATATAGTCAAGGTTTGAGTATTGTGGAAAGGGATGGAAGATTATATGTCATTGTAAAAAATGTGTACTACTAAAAAAACAATCAAGAAGAGACATGTAAATACATTTGTGTAAGAAAGGATTTGTGGAGAGCTAGAATGTTGGTTTAAACATGGAGAGCCCTTGCAAAGTCATGGAAATGTTACCCTATTATTATGGATCCCATTATGGACATGATGATAGATATAGTAGGTCTTGATTTTGATGCATTCGTTGATGAAGAGCTACATGGGGAATCTATGAGTTCTTAAGAAAAGTGGAGGAGCCATTGTAGTCAGGTTGCAAGAATTACACAAAGTATTAGACAATGTCTGAGTTATTGGCTTTGAAGATCAACAACAATATGATAGATAGCTGCTTTGATGTTATGATAGGTAAAATCAAGAAAATGTTGCCAGAGAGCCATGAATTGCCAAAGAACTACTACGAGACGAAGAAGATGATGAGAAAGATGGGGTTGGCAGAGGTGAAGATTGATACTTGCTCAAAACATCATATCTTGTACTACAAGGAACACAAAGATAAATTAAAGTGTCCAGAATGTCACAAATCTTGTAACAAAAGTGACTCAAAGGCACATGTACCTCAGAAGGTGCTTCGTTATTTTCCTCTAGCACAAAGACTGAAGAGGTTGTACCATTGTAGAAAGACTACAAAAGATATGACATGGCATGCAAATCATACACAGAACTCTGATATGGAGTATCCTTTTGACACTAAGTGTTGGCAAGTCCAATAGGAGACTTTCCCTTCATTTGCTGTTGAAAGCCATAATATTGTTGTCGGTCTTTCTAGTGAAGTTTTCAATCCACATGGTAGAGGAAAAGATTAATTATGTTGGCCTATTATGATTACACCATAGAATCTACCTCTTTCGATGTGAAATAAGAGGTCGTAAATATTTTTGTCTTTGCTCATTATTGGTGCAAGTCATTAAGGAAAACACATTGATGTGTAATTGAGGCCTCTTGTTGACAAGCTAAAGATGCTTTGGGATACTGGGGTTGAGGCGTACGACGCATGTAAGTGGCAAACTTTCAACATGAAGGTTGCATTGCTTTAGACTATAAGTGTTTTCCCTACATATGGATGTTGTCTGGTTGGAGCACACATGGAAAGATGAGATGTCCTTATTGTATGGAACACACAAAGTCATTTCAACTTCAATATGGTCACAAGCTATGTTTCTTTGATTGTCATTATCAATTCTTGTCTATGGACCACCCATATCGAAGATAGAAATAAGCTTTTAAGAAGAATAAAGTCAAAGTGTCTAACTCACCGGCCAAGTAATCGAGATAGCAATTATTTATTCGAATGTCAAAGTTTGAGTAGATCATTTTTGGGCATGTTGTTGATCCACAAACATTAAAGGGATTTGGGAATACTCACAATTGGACGAAAATCAGCATATTCTAGGAGTTATCGTATTGAGTGAAGCTCTTAATTAGACACAACTTAGATGTCATGTATATCGAGAAGAATGTATTTGACAATGTGTTCTACATGGTATTGGATGTCAAGGGCAAGACAAAGGACACATAGAATGCACATATAGATTTGAAATTGATTTGTAGTCGTATGGACTTGCACTTAATGGAGCATGCCAATGGAAAGACTGAAATGGCTAAGGGAAAGTACACACTCTACAAGAATCAGATAAAGATAGTGTGTGAGTAGGTCAGTAATTTGAAATTTTAAGATGAATATACATCAAATATATTAGAACTTGTGGAACTCAAGAAATATACTTCCAAGGGAATGAAAAACCACGATTGTCATGTGTTTATGGAGAGACTACTTCTCGTTTCATTTAGAGGTTTGTTGCCTAAGCCAATTGTAGACGTACTCACAAATTTAAGCAAATTTCAAATTGTCTGTGAAAGACATAGAGACTTTAGAGGGAAATATTGTTCTCATATTGTGCAATCTTGAGAAGATATTTCTTCCTACCTTCTTTAACCCGATGGAATATCTTATGATCCACTTGCCTTATGAAGCCAAAATGGGTGGACTAGTGTAATATCAATACATATATCCTTTTGATAGGTATATGTTATTTTAAAGAAAGTTTGTTTCTTTTTTCTTATTGCAAGCACTTTTATCTAATTTATCCACATTTTTAATAGTTACATGTTTTTCTTAAAATGAAAAGTTCAAAGTAAAAATATAGTGGAAGGTTCAATAAGTGCACAATATATCTATGAAGATGTTGTCACTTTTTGTTCAAGATATTTCTCACCAGAAGTTGAAACAACATAATCGAGTACGAAGAAATGATGATGTGGGAATTGAGGAACAAAACGATGTACTTTCTGTCTTTTGTTCTAGTGTTTGTCCTTTCGGAAAGATGAAAGAACATCTATTGACCTGGAGCGAGAAAGATGCCGCAAAGTTATATGTTCTTGAAAATTATGATAAAGTGGAACCCTTTGTCAAGTATTTATCGCTATCTTTTTCGATATGTCCATTCAATAAATTTAAATAATGTATTATCATACTATGTTTTAAATTTTCAATTGTAGGCAATTCAGAGAATAATTAATGGTTGGCCGTCCTAGTCTAAAAGATGATAATATCTTGGTCTTATTCAGGAATACATTTGCTGAGTGGTTTAGAAGTCATGAAAATCAACTTAATCTTAGCCCTAAGCAAAAGCTCTTAAAGGATTTAACTTATAGTTCTACTTTTCAAGTAAAGTTGTATGGAACCTGCTTTGCAAATGGGTATCGATTTCACACACAAGAATATAGTGGAGGATTGGCTACTCAAAATTCAAGAGTTATAGTGAATGGATCATGTTATTGAGAAGACCATATTGACTATTATGGTATCTTAAAAGAGATTCTCGAGTTGGAATACTTCAATGCAAATAAAGTGATAGTGTTCCTTTGTGATTGGTATGATTGTAGGTATGATAGTGTAGAGGTTATACCAACTAAATACTTGAGGAGATTTGAGCCATTTGTGTTAGTTTCACAAGTAGATAATGTCTGTTATTTATCTCAAGTTTCAAGAAAGAGGAAGAAAAATGAATCTTTCAGTATGATGATGATCAAAGCACATGCCAACATTGCTATGGCTGGTGAAGTTACAAATAACGAGTTTCAAGATTTATATCAACCTGACTATGAGCCTCCACAATCGATAGTTGTAGACCATGCTCTTGATCAAGTCTCTATAAGTCCACCAAATTTAATGTTGTGGCAAAATGAGGATGAAGAAGAAACATTTGTAGAAGGTGATGGTGAAGACGATCAAGAAAATGAAGAAGAAGTGAGTATTGACTGTAGTGACAAAGACTAATGAGTTTTTCTTGCGATTTTGGTATATATCTTCTATAATTTACTTTGTAAACTCCTTTTGCACTTGCATCAAATACATATGTACCCATAGTGACACATTGATATGTTATTTCAATATATTTTTGTTTCTAAATTGTGACATATACCAACCAATTAAGATGATATAGAAAACTTACAACTTAGTTCCAATTCAGGTTCGCCATGGCTTTCCTATTGAGCATTGTCGTCGTTCTTGTGTTTGTAAGTACCATCAAGTAACTTGTTTAAATTCTAATATGGTATTCATTTTGGCATATTGTTTATCATGTACATTACACGAATCTTACATAAAAAAATTTATGTATTGTTTATGGTATTAGATGGCTTGATTTGGTAGAGTTGGTCGACACCCCAGTGGATCTGGTGGACATGGTTTATTAGATGGTCGAGAGATTGATCCTAGTGCTTACACAAGTACTCAGTTGCTTGAGTACATTCGTTCGCAGGGTCTGCCACCACCTAGAGCTGGATGGACACCTCCGACTACTTTGGTTGAGCCTCCCACCTCCCCTTCTGTGATTAGGCATAGTACTACTCCATAGAGTAGTGCTGTACGCCATGTTCAGCCTGAGTTGTCGTCCTCTCCAATTGCAATAGATAAATAATATAATGAAATTATAGTTTTTAAGTCTTTATATTATCTTGGATTTACCGACATATGTTTAATTTGTAGACAACCCAGTTTAGCAGTCATTTGGTAGTCAACTTTGCCGACAGAATGCACTCTGAATGGTCAGTCGGCATCCACACTTTCCCACTCAAACACCTCTTTTAAAGTCACTTAGAATTCCCAAAACCCTAAGCCTAACCAAGACCCACCAATTCAAGCCCATTTGTGGCCCAAATGGATATTGGGATGGGCCTAAGAGCCTTGCAAACGTCTAAACTAGGACAACTTTGACCCAATAATGCAATGAGATCGTGCGGTTGAGTTGCGTGGCTGCCTTGGGCCAGTGTTAGCACACGAAGGATTGATTTGTCCTTTCACCGAGGGAGCACCGGAACCTCGCCTCCCATTGGCTTGCATGGATATAAGCGTATTCCACTTCTTATCTAGACCATGAAGCCCCCCATGATGGATTAAATCCAAGCCATGCCCTTCGATCCAATCATGGCCATCATGAGTAGGTGTAGGTGAGGATCAATGGTCCTCATTCAAACACCAGCTTATAAAACCAACCCACATCTCTGACGAGAGACACCTTCAGCCATTGCTTACTCTCATTTGTCCACTACATATCCCTCTTGCTCTAGGCATCTTCCACTCCCTTCTAGAGACCTTACAACCCAATCTGTCTGCTCCCCCAAATTGCCATCTAGCCATTTAATCACACCTCTATCTAGCCTTTCTATCACCTCCACAGACTTCACATTGCCTCCAGATTATCATCCAAGCACCGTAGACTAACCGCCGACCCTCCCACACCCCCAACTACCACCACACTGACCACTGTTCACCAAATCGAAGCTCGTCGCGAAAGTTGCAGACCAATCGAATGGAGACGCATCCTTTTAGAGCAAACTAGCTACATTTCCCATCTGGCCTTCTCTCCTAGCATGCCTACTTTGTCCAAATGCTCTCCCCATCTTGAATTGCTTCGTGCTAATAGTGTTTTGCATTGCATCCTACCGACAAATGGCCAACGACCCATGTGAGGCCTACAACCCTTGAGTATATGGTTAGAGCCACTCCAAGGCACCCTTCCTCTTCTCCCTCATCCTCCTCAACCCCCCAAGGCCTCATCTGAGCTCCAGTCCATCGTTAATGGCCTGTCGGACTAAAGCACGGTTGGTTGAGCTCATGGAGGTGGGAGAAGAGGACCATGCATCCTAGATTCGCTTTGTTGCTACCTGAGTCTTCCTCCTACGTCCCTTTTGGTTCCCTGATTGCCACGAGGGCCATCTTTCTCTTCTAGCCCTAGTCATGACCGAAGAAGGGGATGTTTTTTGATGGTTGAGCCCAAAGGGAATGGGGGAGACTTGTTGCTCTTTGATCTGAGTCCACCAATTGTCCTTGCATTGCTATGATTTTTCTATGGTTCTGGATGCTAGGTTTGTATACATTTGCTCTCATGTTGCTTGGGGAAGATGATGTAGGTCTACCGTTTAATGTAGTTTTATGGATTGCAGGCTGATACCGCATGTTGGTCACACAGGTAGCCTAGTCTGGAGGACAACCAGACTAATCCCCAATTTTTGTTTGTTGCTTGTGCTTAGTTTTATCGATTGACTGGTTTGCCTCTCTTCCTGGTAGTCTGTTTCACATGCTCCCAATTTTGGTTTTGTGTTTTGAATTTTACAACTTGATCTGAGGGTGATGAAGGTCTATTGTCTGATGCAGTTTTCTAGACCATAGGTCGATGCCACGTGTCGGTCGAGCGGGTAGCCTAGTATAAAGCACAACTAGACTGAGCCCCCACTTTTTGCTTGTTGATCGCACTTGATTTTGTTGATTTGTTGGTTTGTTCCTCCTCATGATTGTCCGCTTTACACGATTCCATGCTTGGTTGAGTGTTTTGGATTTTAAGATTCATTTTGGAGAAAATGAAAGTCTGCCATTTGAGGCATATCCATGAACCATAGCTATGTGCTGCGGCTGGGTAGTGTGGATTTTCTAGACCCTTTTCTCGACCAGGCTGAGTCCACCTTCTTGATTGCTTTCTCTGATCTGATTCCCACTTGTGTATTTTCGTTCTATATTGTTCTTTACTCTAACTTGATTCCACCCTTTGCATGCTTACCTATCCTTACACTTGATTTGTGTTTGCATCATCATGCTAAAGTGGCAAACATATAATGGCATCCAAGCAACTACATAGCCTCATAGGTGAGCGAGTAAGTCGGGAAAGATCGATTTATCGGGTGTGTGGGGTGCCCAATACCTTCTCTATGCACAATAGGAGTCCTTATCCTTTCTTTGGCTCACATTCACCCATGTGTTGCATCCATTTGGCACGGTTTCTTTTGTTGCATTCTGATTTTGGTTTTATTGATTGATTCTTTTGGTTTTCCACGTCTTTGGATTTGAATAGACTAGGTGGTGACTCCCTTTTCATTATCCATTTCATTTGTGATGTTTTCCTCTCCCTAAATGGAACATCCTTCCTCGGATTATCCTTTTTTGCTGTGGCCCTATCGGTCTTCATGTGTTTCCTTCGCACACCGAGGGAATGGGGGTCTCTTGCCAGCATGGTCATAGTAAACTAACGACTTCACTGTGGCTGTTTGACTCTGACTTTCATCTCTGGTCTTCTCCATACCCTGTTTGGCTTCATTTGTGCACTTGCTTGTTTATGTTTGCCTCTTTTTAATGCCATTACATGCCTTTTGTTCTGTGATTATTTATTTTTTACACATATGCTATGTCACTTCACTTGCACATGCCATGGTACCAGTGACCATGCCCGCCTGGGGATCCGACACGGAGTCGCTCCAGAGGGAGGAGGACACAACCATGCCGAGATGGTGAAGGCGCAAGATAGGATAAAATGAAAAAGAAAAGGAGTCGCCACCTAATCTTTTAAGGGAAAGACGTGGAAAACCACAAACAAATCACAAAAAAGGAATGCATGAGATGCAAATACGAAGGCTAGATGTCCACAAACCAAAGGACCTAAAGTGTTTTTGGGCTTTTCCACGAAAAAGAAAAGGAGTCGCCACCTAGTCTTTTTGGGCTTTTACTTTGGGTTTTTTTTAGGTTTTTGTTTTTAAGGGGTTTTAAGGGATTTTAGGGTTTTTAGGTTAGGTTTTTATTTTATTTTAATTAAATTTTTGATTTTGTGATTTAAGGTTTAATTAATTGGTTTTAAATTAGGGTTTTTAGGATTTTAATTATTTTAGGGTTTTTGTAATTTCTTTAATTGATTTTAAATTAGGGTTTTAATTAGGATTTTGGCTTAATTACTTTGGATTTTGACTGGTTTAAATGGATTTTAGGTTTTAACTTTAATTATCTTGGATTTTAATGATTTAAGTGAGTTTTAGTTGGTTTTAAGTTTTGATTAATTTCGATTAATTAGAATTTTAAAATGGGCATTTGATTATTTTTGTTTTCGTGTTAGGGTTTTTGCTTAATTAATTTTAGTTCAATGATTTTGGTGAGTTTTGTTTTAATTTGGATTTTAATCAAAAGTTTTGCTTTGGTTGGGTTAAGATGGACTTGTGTGGGCCTAAGTGGGCTTATGTGGGTTTTGGTAGAGTTAGGGTTTAGGTTTGGAGGTCGCAACCAAAGCATCTTCCAAAGGAGCTGTGACCATGCCGACCCACAAGGGAGAAGGCGGATCACAGCCATGCCTCGACTGGCGAAATGCGCAAGGAAAAGAGAAGAAAGGGAAAAGAAAGGAGTCGCCACCTAGTCTTTTAACGGAAAGACGAGGAAAACCAAAAAACAACACA